>CM042196.1:400812-416812 GCA_023539305.1 Ilex asprella
TAATGATAAGAATTACAAAAAGTAAGTATTTTGCAGAAAAGAAGTGAATTCAGGAATGAAATGAAAAACGACGAGAATATTCGAAATAGAAAAATGAAAAATATGAGTCATGCTCATGCCATGCCAACGAGCACTCACGAGAGAGAGAGAGAAAGAGAGAGAGTAGCGTTGGGCGGTTTTGTTGCTTCCCAGAGACTTGGTTTTGAGTGAATGTGTTTTCGTGGTAAAGGATCTGAAGGAATTGAACTGCTCTATCCGTAATGGAAGGTGAAATTTCTCTCCTATCTCTCTCCCTAGAACCTAAATGACCTCTTTTTGTCCGACTCTGACCGCTGGGTCTTACAAATTTTGACTCATTTCAGTTGGTCTTACCGTGATTTTATCTGAAATTTGGGTGTGTTTGGTTGTGGTCTATTTGATTTAACTGGAATATGATGACACACAAGTGGAATTTCATGGGCTGTGATTTTGTTTAGCTTGATTCCTTTACGACTACCCGGAATAGGAATCGGGTTTCTGTGTTTTTGGTCTTTGTGTTTGTGATTTGATGGCCAAGAGTCTTTGGCCAGTTTCCTCTTCATCTAAGGGCTACTTTGCTTGGAATAGATAAACTGGAATGTGTCTGCATACAGCAATGGAGATACAATGGCTTAAAATTTGAGTTGGAATTTTGTCTTGAATTCAAATCTGTACCGTTTTGTTGTTCCATTTTGGTTGGTGTGATTTTGTATTGAAAGTAGAGGTGATTGTTTGTTTTCATTTGAGTGAAAATTTATATGGAACTATGGAATCTCACTAGTGATATGACCATGTTGAATAGGGCAGTATCGAGATGTGTGTGTGTGTGTGTGTGTGTGTGTTTAAGAAACTGTGAAAACAATGCCAAGTGCTAACCAGTCTATTGTGTTACTTATGCCTTTTCTATTCAACACCTGATTCGCTTTTCTAATGCACTTGCGGGAGGAAACAATATGGTGGACTTGGAGGGAAAGTACATCAGTTCTATCTTACCTAATGAATTGACAAGCTATGAATCCCTGTTTTCCAATCTTTCCTTTTAAAATTGGCCTTTTATTATATATTTTAGGAGGATGCCTGGCAATTGAATAAAAGTGTTAGTTCCAAAATCAAGAACCTCATTCCCTCCCTAGAAAAGAGTACATTGGGCAAGCTTCGGCTGGGTATGTAAACAACTTAATTGACCATCATACTGTATCTTCATTTCCCTTCATTTCAGTGATCCAAAGATAAATGAATACAACAACATGTTTGCTTCTTTTTTACTTAGCTATACAAGGATAGTTTCACCAACCTAAGAGCCAATAAATTATGGCTGGAGTTAGCTTCTCCAATTTATTTCACTTCCTCATAGGTGGTTTCATTTCAAGGATGACTCTATTTTTGCCCCAGTCAACTGTAATTCCATCTGTTGCAACAGCAACACCCAATAACGTTCCTGTACCCCATAAAGCATTTTAGGGGATTCATCGTGTTTACAATTGAGTGCTACATTCTTTGTAAGGGGGCATAAGTTTTTTATAGTATAATTTTGAATTTTAAAGCTTTTATTCAGGTATTGAAAACTTATATAAACAATTACTATATATCCGCCAAAAGTAGCATAACAAACAATTACGAAGTTTTTATCTATCGTAGAAGGTAATTCTTGCATTCTCAAAACCTAAATTCTTTCCCGTTCCCCCTTTCTTCATCTTAGTGTGTGTATGTAACTCCATATGACTTAATTGGGTTTTCGCCCTCAGGCATTTGCACTATGTTTGGTCGTGGAGTAATGTTGATTTGTGATGTGACATAAGTATTTGTAACTTCCTTATTTTTTGGAAAGGTTTGTTGATATTGGAAATTTGGTGCCAAGAATGAGCACCTGGACTATATCAGTAAATCAAAATTGTTTTGTACATTAAAGGAAACAAAATGTTAGGATACATCTTTTGATTTTGTTCAAAAGCTAGAACTCAATGTCAATTCCTTTTCTATGAAGACGCAAACTTGTGCCTAGCTTATTTGTTATAAACTTATAATGCATTGCGATGGAGCTTCCAAGCAACAGAATTGCTAGGTGCCTAAGCCAAAACCTTACATCTTTTATTAATTACTTTCATGCATGTTGTGGCTTACGTCTTTGATGCTTTTTAAGTTGACTAGTATATGTTTAAGTGCACAAATTTACTTTGCCTAATGAAAATTCCGAAGGAGATATTGTTTAAAGAATCACCTAGTGGACATTCTCTTACCAATAAGCACGGACAAGATGGGCTGGAGAGGTAGATTCGTATGTCCATCATCAAGTGTTGCACCCTACTTCCAACCTGGCATTAATCAAAGCAAATGCAACAAGTTTAATAGTATTAAAGAAATGTTTAATGTCACCTGATTGGGAACTTGGATGCATCAAAATATATACATTTGAGGTCTAAAATTGTATGAATAACTGCAGCTATTTCATGCCAGTTTGCAGGGCTACTAAACTCAAAATTGGCAGCACATGACAAAACTCATTATGTACTTATGAAAACCCATGCATCCATGTATATGGAGTTACTATTCTCTTGACAAGTCAGAATATTGGAAGTCCATTTTTTCCTCATTTGCTTTTTTGGCCAAGTATGAATGAGTGGCCACCTTTAAATGTTGTAATGGAGGCAGGTTACTGTTATTGTTTTTTTTTTCACTGGGGGAAAGAGGGTCCTTGTGGGTGAAAACGTGCTTGCAGATTGAGACGATGACTTAACAAGTCAATTTATTGGTGTATTTCCATTTTTTTTATGATGCTATGTGTGCTTTATAAACTCATGCTATAGAAAATTTATTGCTGTAATGCAATCTACTAAAACTGCTGTGTCCTATGCCATATAACTTGGTATGGATTGATACTTTAGTTTGCTTATGGCAATTTTTCAATGTCACATAATGAGGACTCATTTTCTTCCAGAGGAAATGAACCTTGTGCTTAGGCTTGAAGACCTTATACCTAAATTGCGTGGGCAAAGTTGTTCACTTATGGCATTAGGGTGCAGCTCATGCACCTGTTTTCTAACATGATCCACCTTTTTAATTTATGGGAAGCAATTGCCCAATATGTCGATCGGCCTTTAGGTATTTTGAATTTGGTAAGCTGGTATTGTTCACCCTCTGATAATTTTTGAAAGAGCTGATGTTGAATTGAACCCACTCACTCAGATAGGAGGTCGAATTAAACATCTGAAGGCTGCAATGTTGTGCTGGTTGGCCTATTTGTGTGTGTATGTTTTTTTCTTCTGGATTACTTGGAGATATTGCAACTTAATTGCGGTTGAAACCATCATCAAATACTTGAATATTAGGCTAGGCCAATCCTTGCTCTCTTGTGAATCATGGTGTGTTGCACTGTGTTGCAAGTGCTTCCCCTAGTTGAACTCTCACTTTTGGGAATTTGTTTAGAAGGTGGGGCACATGGCCTACTCCAAGTTTCGTCCTGCAAAAAACTTTCTTTCCTGCGGAACAGAGTTATACTACTGTTCTTATGGTATTTTTAAGGACTAGTGTAATGCCTGGTTGTGTTGAAGGCGAAGCTAGGCATTAACATCTTCATAAAGATGTCATGATCTTGGGCACAGGTCTACTAGGAAAGCTAAATTGTATTCCCATTTTTCTTTTCTTCAAAACTCTGGTTCT
Organism: Ilex asprella; assembly: GCA_023539305.1. Classification (NCBI taxonomy): domain Eukaryota; kingdom Viridiplantae; phylum Streptophyta; class Magnoliopsida; order Aquifoliales; family Aquifoliaceae; genus Ilex; species Ilex asprella. The sequence continues at coordinate 404,488 of CM042196.1, forward strand.
ATTTCACTGTTCACCTTGGTTAGCTGTTTATACGCTTTTCTGTTTCTTTCTTTTTCCATGTCTATACGTGCATGCGCGTTTAAAGGGTCTGTTTTTAAACTGACCCTCAAAATAATTCTACAGTCCAGATAACTAAACAGGTTCATTGTATGCATAAGACTGTGACATAAATATCTTCTAGAAGCCATTTATTATATCCAAGTAGCCAGTGAGAAGTTGTGCTTTGCCAAAATATCCTGATGTAGACTAGGAAGCGAAAGAATTAGGGATGAGAAGAGATGAGAAAAGAGAAAGAATTTGATAAGGAAGTAATGTCACGATCCCCATCATATCCGTACACACCTAAATGCTTAGGCTCATAACTCTCATTCATGGAAGTTTTTTTGTTGTCCTCTTCATGCTAGTAAGAGAGAGGAATAATTTTGAGGATGATGTATTCAGCCTAACTTGAATTGTCCCTAGCTGTCCTTACTCTTTTTGATCTGTGATCTATATAGGGTCAATGACGGCAACAGATCATCACACTTATCAGTGACCAATCTCTCTCCATACAGTCAAGTCTAATTTTCTGCATATTTTAGCTATATTGAGCTCCTACATGCCTGAATTTAATGGTTTATTTGGGCGTTGCCATGCAGATAGAATATGGCGGGGAAAGACTCCAATTTCCATGAAGAAAATTCCTTCTTTGACACCATTTATATTTTCTTATGATGTTAATGCCTTACTATGATACCTTTTCTGGGTGACACGAATGTGTTTGATTTGCTTTTTTAAGTGTTTTTATTTTTAAGCTACTGCATGCTGCTTCCTGCTGGTTTGTTTGATCTATGTAATCTTATGTCTTAGGAGTGAAGGTTGAAAATTTCTTGCTTTTCTGGACATTGGTTTGAAGAGGGGTTCATGGTTCACATTTGGGTCTAGGTGGTCATAGTAGGTCTTGAAGAATCCTTGTGACTAAATTTTTTGAAATTTTTTGGAAACCTAGCCTTGATAGATTTAGCAAGCGCATCGATCTATAAATATATATTCCATTTATTAAATATGGTTGAGTTTTAGAATACGAAGATTGTGTGATGAAGCACGAGGAATTTTGTGAGATTGCTTGGGAATTCAAATTCTTCTTCGTCTCTGGAATTAGAGTTATTTTTTAGGTTACCACCCGCATTGATCTCTAAGTTCATTCGAGGATTCTGTATGTTCAAATCCAACACTTTTATTGTCCTTTCTGCTATTTAATTAAGCAAACTTTATGAGTATTTTTTTTCTTCCTGGAGATTCCAATAATCATGTCATATCATTGTGGCAAATATAACTTTAAAAACAAGCCATTTTTGTTCCTTTTCATTTTCACCATCATTCCGTCCTTTTCAACCCTGAACAACAAGCTATTCATAATAAAAATACTATAAACATGATCTTCTACACCATTATTTGATATTTCTTTGCTATCATACATCAATAAGGTTTCCTTCATTTGATTCGATGTATGCCAAATTGCCTTAATTTTCTAGCATGCTATTTTTTTGATGGTGTTCTTATCAGAGTTTGGTACCTGTAGTTTTTTAAAGTGTGTATGTGAGTTTGATTAGAGGTTAATAATAGAGGCGTAGTTTCCATTCAGTAAAGATCAGAGAAGTTTTCTGAACTTGTATGACTTCTACTCAAAGTTTTCATGGGCACATTTCTTGTTCCTAGCAGTAGAGTTGCCCCTCTAGCAAGCTGGTGAACGAGCAAGGCCGAAACCTCTTCAAGTTACCTCTTCAACTTCATCCATTTTAGGGGGGCACAAAAGCATCTTATTATCTTCCTTTGTGACATGTTGTTAGTTGAGATTACTTCCTTGTTCTCCTTGTATTGTGGCATAGGGTTGCACACACCTGATCTTCCTTGGACTCTGCAGTGGTAGGAGCCTTGTGCGCTGTGTTGCCCCTTTTTAATCCATTTTGCCTCTAAATGCTTTTGATAGCTGTTCATTTCGTGTCTTTTGAAAATTTCATTGTGTATACAATGCGACAGTGAAACAATTATACAAAGTATAATTGCCAGGCCCAACTGACTCTTTTGACAAATAAATGTGCCTTGTTGACAGGTCGATCCCCAGACCTTGAATCAGTAGGGTCTGGGACAAAAATGTCCACTGTCTCATCAGGTGGTGGGCCTCAGGATCGCAAGGAGTTTCTTCGTAGATTTGTAGACTGTAAAATTCTAGCTGCAAACCTTGAGGACTGGTTTGAAGAAATAGCTGAAAAGTCAGCATATAAAACACCTGCTTTTGATGTTCCGTTCGAGTTGATAGATCTTCAGAAGTTTGATTATGCATTGGAAGGGGTTTCCTTTCAGCAGCTGATTAGAATGCCCAGTGCTGTTTATGCTTCAGCATCTGATCCTGTGGAAGCAACCGCTTATCTTGCTATCGAGGATTTTCTTCATGCAAGTGTAAAAGGCTTGTGGGAGGCATTTTGGAGTCAGGATGACCCTATGCCTTTTTATGTCCCCTGTCTGTACGATGCAAACTTGAAATTCTACCCGGTTGAAAAAGCAATTGCCAAAGGGAAACTTGGAGGTCTCAGTGCCACGGCTGTAATGTTAAAGAACCCCAGACATCCACATGGGAAGTGGGATGATGTTCTTGAATTGGCACTTCTAAGGCCTGATATTGGAAGCCTCGGGGTTGAGGCTGACCATAAACCTTTTCTATCAGTTATAAGTGAAGCTCTATTTTATGCGCTTCGCGTATTAGTATCAAGAACCATCAGCAGGTCGAATATTCCTCTGAGTTTGAATTCTGTTTTTGTTCTTCTTGTTGATTCTCAATATGGTGGGGTTGTGAAAGTTGAAGGAGATGTGAATAAGATGGATTTTGATGCGAATAATGTTTATGGATGTGCTGCTGAATGGATTAAAAATTATTCACGAATTGCAGTTTCCCCAATTGATAGGATCTGGAACAAGCTTGGCAATGCTAACTGGGGAGATATCGGTGCTCTACAGGTACTTTTTGCAACCTTCCATTCAATCGCACAATATGCTGGAATGCCCAAGAATTCGGTTGAAGATTTAGCTGCTGACCACGGTTCTCGTCTTCAGACAAGAAGAATTGAGAGGCAATTGGGGGATAACAGAGTAAATGGAAATGGTGTATTCCGGTTCCAGCAGGGCAGTGTTTCCCCTGAAATTGTTGAAGTCCAGGAGGAATCCCTCAGAATAGAGTCTGAAAAGTCAATGAAACTAGAAGTAGGATCTGTCCTATGGCTGGAAGATTCGAACTGGCAAAAGGGTTATCAGATTACTGGACTGATCAGTGATGAAATCTCATATTATACTGCCTCTTCTGTTGAAGATACGGGGAAGGCTCTGTTTCTGTATGTTGGCTCACATCCTTCTCAGCTGGAACCGGCATGGGAAGACATGAAATTATGGTATCAGGTTCAGAGGCAGACTAAAGTATTGACTGCTATGAAACATAAAGGGATATCCTGCAAGTATCTCCCACAACTGCATGCATCTGGAAGGATAATTCACCCTGGTCAATGTCGGAGACCAAGCTCAGGTGGAAACTGTGATCACCCTTGGTGTGGGACACCAATCCTTGTAACCAGCCCAGTTGGCACAACAGTTTCAAATATGGTGAGACTTGGGCAATTTGGCTCAGAAGAGGCTGTTAGGTGTTGCCATGATTGCTTATCTGCTCTTTCCACTGCCACTTCTGCTGGAATCCGACATGGTGACATCCGGCCTGAGAATGTTATTTGCGTGAGGTCTGGTGTGAGACAGCCTTATTTTGTCCTTGTTGGTTGGGGGCATGCCATATTAGAAGAGAGGGACCGTCCAGCAATGAATCTTCATTTCTCATCTACTTATGCCCTCCAGGAGGGGAAGCTATGTGCTGCTTCAGATGCAGAGAGCCTGGTCTATTTGCTTTATTTTGCTCTGGGTGGGGATTTGCCTGACATGGATTCAGTTGAGGGGGCTCTGCAGTGGAGAGAAACATCTTGGTCAAAGAGGTTGATTCAGCAAAAGCTTGGGGACATCTCTGCTGTCTTGAAAGCATTTGCTGATTATGTTGATAGTCTATGTGGGACGCCGTACCCTCTTGATTATGATATTTGGCTACGAAGGTTGAGGAGGCATATACATGAAGAAGACCATGGGAAGGCCATTGACACATCAAGTTAGGTTTGTTTCCACCAGCTGCAGCAGTAGATTGAAATACTTAACTTCCTGAGATTGCATTCTACAGCATCACGACTGGAGTTTGTAGTTTGGCTGGGACAGTTGGTTTAAAGTGCCTTTTCTTCCAATTTGAGTGTGTCGACTTTGTCCTCTGGAGCAGCTAGAGAGTAATTTATGTTTTCTTGTTTGATGGTTGGTTGCTCCTTGTTCCATGTTTGCACGGACAAGCCATATTACCTGAGCTTTCGACGACTACCAAGGACATAATGCCCGTTAATCATCTCGTGCTTGTTGTGCATGCAGTTTTGTAGTACTGCTGAGGATATAAATTTCCATTGGTTCTGCAATTGCGATGGTTCTTAAAATGTTGTATCGACTCATTATTTCTTGTAAAGATAGGAGGTGTTGAGATCTTTGTGAGACGTGTGATTGTTTAGTTTGTGGATAATGGCATGTAAGGGGTATTTTGTAAATGGCTTTTGTTTATTTTGCTGTTTCTCTCAGATCCACATACTATCTATTACCTTCCTTTTTATGGCCTCATGAACAACCACAAAAAATATAAATTGGAAAATTACTCACCTGTTGTGGTTTTGCTGGAATGAGATGTTACATATTTCTTTTTTTTTTTGGATTTATTTTCATTAAGGAAAAATACAAGAACAATTGAAAATTTAAAATTCAAAAAAAAATTAAATGTCTAGTTGGACATTTATTTTAGGATTTGTTGTAGGTGCTTTGTTTTTTCTCTGTTGTTGCATGTTTATGCATATTTTTTATTTTTGTTTTATTTTAAAAAATACAAAAACAATGAAAAAAGAAGAAGATTATCTCTTGTTTGTTTTTTATTGCTAATCATGGTAATCAATGTTTTGTTTGTGATATAACATATCAATTTTTAAATCAAATTGAACATTCTTTTATACATTTGAAAAATAGAAATTTGACGCGACATATTTCCATCATTCCAACTTAATTTCATTGTCAATTCTTTTTTTTATTATTACGATATTGTGAAGTAAATTTCATATGTATGTTGTATTATTTTAACCCATTTTAGTTTTATTAAAATATTGAATTTGAACTTATAGAACTCAAAGTTTAATTAAATTAAAACTTCTTACAGAACTAGAACACGTTCCATTTATGTGCTCCTATTAGAGTGACACGACGTGATTCTAATACCGTTAGAAGGTTATACAACTTTAGATTTGGAAATTCCATAAACTCAAATTTAATTATAGATGAACAAAATTAATTGTAATGAGAAAGATCTAACGTATACACAAATATAGACAGTTAGACACCGATTGAATTAAATTAGACCACGGGAGTCTGCGGTGGGGCCCACCCTAGAGGGGGACCATTCATTTCAATTCTCCGTGACTTCACTTTGCAGCATATTAACATTCTCATCCCTTACCCACTTTGACTCATTCCTTCTAGCTAAGTCTTGCAATGCTACCTTCTGCCATAGGCTAAAATTCTTTTTTATTAGTTGGATCATTTTGTATTTGAAAATTATTTTAAATTTAAATTAATTCGAATTCGAGTCGAGTAAAATCATAAGGGCGGCAAAACTCTCTTTACTGAACGCAGCTATGTTTTCAAGACTCGAACTCGAGATTTTAATTAAACTAAAACAGTCTCTCACTTACTCATCTAATGCTCGGTGGTCTATACACTAAAATTCACTACACAAGAAATTAGCCTCTAAAAAAAATACACAACCACCAAGTTATCCAATGCCCTGGGACCCACTAGAATTCACATAAACAGACAACAAATCACTACTTTAGATTGTCGTTTACTTGAAGGGGAATGTTTGTGAGATGTACTGAATTAATCGTTCAAATTAGTGTAGTGTAAAAAAATTACATAAAATTTTTAATGAATTTAATATTGTTACTATTAGAGAATTGATTGAATTGTGCTGTAACAATCCAATTGGAAACGGATAACCAAGATAGTTCAGATAGAAATATTTTAATGATTTTTTTTTTTTTGCGATACTACAAAGGTTCAAAGCTCAATATTTTATATTTTAACCCTTACATTACATGTGGGTCTAATGTACTTAATTTTCATGTATTTGAAATTTACGTTTTGCCTACCGGTACAATAAAATCATAGTGAGACTCTTCTGTATTATAAAAAAAGTGAAATTGACGTTATGAATTGCCAAAAATCAATCAAGATTGAGAATATAATGTAAGAAATTAATATTTGAAGATGTAAAGTGAAAAATTTAAAATCTTTCAGAATATAAAGTATAATTCATCATAAATCAATAAACAACATAATTAAAATATTATAAACTCTTTGTTTTCTTGTTACTTCTTTCTTATATAGGTCCACCTATAGTTGTTTGGGCAACCAATTCAAATTCGTTAACACTTTCTATGTTGGTTGAGCGTCTTATTCAGAATTTTAAAAAGGAGACACTCACAAATTCTACAGCAAAAATTCTTAGCAATTTATAGTAATAGAGATATAATGTGAGAAAATAAGAATTATGAGTACACTATGAAAGAAGGGATAAGAGTCTTGTTAAAAAGGAATAATACCAAATAAACTTTTGATCCAATGATACTGTTTATTTTGTGAATGTTTTGTCTTCTCGAGGTCAAAGGTTCAAGTGTTTCCCTCCTCTCCTAAAAAAAATAAGAAAAAAAATAAGGAATAATGTGAAAATAGTCCGTAATAAAAAAATTTCAAGTACTAATCCAATTATGCCTAGTTAGTTGATGTGATGACATTACGTGTTGAAAAGGATAACTAAATCATACTTTAAATTAATTTTCTTAAGTACATATCATTCTCTTGCTAAATCACAGGATTTTTTGACTGTATCATGTAGATTAGTATTGTAATGATTAATTAATTATTAATAAATACATGCATGTAATTTTAATGTAATTTACGTTATGAGTAATATTTAAAATACAATTAATATTATTTTAAGAAATTAATTCCGATTACCACTATTTTGGACATACCCATAGTTGACAAAACCCTTTTTTTTTTTTTTTTTGGGAGGTGTATAAGAGACAGGTTAAATTCTAACAAAGATATCCACACAAAAAAACAAGACAAACTTCTCTTGCTAAACAGAGTGATTTGCAGAAGTTGCTTCACTCTTTCATCCAAACCCTAAAATATATACAAAAATTTCACTCCCTCTTTCTCTCTCACTCTCTCTCAAGCACAGAAGCCATCAGCCATGAACTCTTTCTCACCAAACTCAGCAACCCAATACAGCAATGGAGATTAACTCAAACAACCCACATTACTGTTCCCAATGGGAAAGGTAGAGGAAGAGCAGTCTCTACCCACCACTGTTGGTGCCCAGAACACAGACCAAAATGCAGAACATCGGTGTAGAGTTGGTGGGTTTGTCAATTTCAGATGTGCCTTGGCTCTGGTGCTTGGTTGTGCGGTCTTGCTCTCTGCTCTATTTTGGCTGCCACCGTTTCTTCACTATGGAGATCAGAAGGATCTGGATCTGCACTCTGAGTTTGGAGGTGGGTCCTCCTCCTTTCACACCAATATTGAGATTCTTTTGGTTTCTGGGTTACAACATTGTCTAACTGAAACAGATCTGCATGTTGTATATATATGCCTATTTGAGTTTGAATTGTGTGTTGTGAGTGGTTTCTTATGATTGCTAAGGGGTTGTTTGTTTGTTTGTAGTTGAGTTGGGTGTTTGAATGATTTGAATTTTATGTGTGAATGGAGCACTGTGATTATTGGGTTTGTTCTGGTTTGAATACCGGCTGTGTCCTTGGCTTCCCTCCCATGAATCAGATAGTGCCATACGTCCACAGCCGTCCGATCCTCTGGAAAGCAATCGAGGATTTATCTGGAGTTCCCAACAATTTAGTTGTACATTTACAGTGTGTTTTCTAGAAAGCAGCTATGGACTTTTGGAGCTTGAATCAATGGGCACAGTTACTTTTTCTTAGTTATGTTTTCGTTGATATTTAAATTCATTGTATGATCATTAGGTGCTGGAAATGTGTGCGCATTGTGTCAAAAGATTGAGATGAGGAGTTTATGGTCAAGAAAAGAAAGTATTTTATCCTAATTTGACTAGATACAATGAAATGCTGCAAAATCCAGGGTGAATATGACATTTTATCTACCATTTTTTTATGTCTGATCTTATAAATCTGTCAGGATAGCTCTTTTTATTGCATTACCACTATCTTTATTTGGATTGTACCATCAAAATTAAATGCCTATTAGAGTAGATAGCACCCCCTTACTTTTGATGGACAGGAGTGTAATTTACTGCTCGCGGTGTCACTAAATGGATTCTGTTAGCTTTTGTTTAAATGTCACCCTGGTTAATATTTCAAAAATCATGCATATATTAAAGACAGGAGGATTCTGGTTAAAAAATCAAAAGCAGGACGATGATTTATCTTGCTTGGGTAGACCAATTGGAATTTTTAGACTTATCAGTTACATCATTTGGTATAAGATTAGAGGGCTTCTAGATTTTTGCACAATATAATGGAAGCAATAATTTCAGTTTGACAAAAAGCTCTATTTGTTTTTGTCATCTTTCTGTTTAATGTTAGATCTTTCTTTTGTAGGATGCTTTTGCTGGCACCCCGTGTATTATAATAGCTGGATTTATGTGGATTGTTAAATGGGTTATATAATATATTATTTTGTATTTAATAGATTTTCTTGTTGCTGTTAATAAGTTGTCTCATTCTTCAGAAAATCCAATTATTCGAAGTCACTATCTCAAGCGTGCTTGTTTATGTATGGAAAATCCAGTTATTCGAAGTCACTATCTCAAGCGTGCTTGTTTATGTATCTATTCTAAAATTTCATTCTGCTAGAGGTAGCTGTTATGGTCATCCTGATATTATGATCATAAAATTAGATGATTATTTGTTAGTTACATTATTCAGTGCACATGGAGGTTTATAGTGGTGGGTTTTCTAAACTGTAGCTTTGGTCCTGCTATCCTGCCCTGCTGGGTTGACTTAGTGAACTGAACCGCCTAGTCATAACCTTTGTGCAACCAGGTATTGACCCCCTTGTCCTTGAATTCAGTGGCCATCCATATTTACTCCCAACTCACTAGGGTGATCCCACCTAGTAAGATAGGGCTTAGCCAAAAAGTTGTATAAAGGGGTAAAGATAGTTGATTCAGCAAATATATAGTCAGTTTGTTCTTGTCCCCTTGAGCAAAACCAAAGGGGGAAGGACTAGTGCCCTTATTTGTTCTAAACCCTGCACATGTAGACTTCATCTACTGCTCTATAACCATCGAGTTACTTGGATAGTACTCCGAACAACAAATAATAGCTGCCTCATCCATTCTTACCTATCCTATCTACCCTTAAAGGAGGAAAGCAAAAAGGGCTTATTTGCTATTATTAAATATATACCATTAGAAAACTATATTCACTAGGTACTTGATTCACGAAACTCCAGTTGCCACATCTAACTGCACTGAAAGCTCATATCTCATACCATCTATTTCGCATGTAGGTTTTACAAACCAATAGAAAGAGCAATATCATTCCTCGTTTCTCTTTCTAGATAGCCATCTTGGGGCTTGCAAACAAGGAAAGTGTTAGGGCATCTAACTCAAAACCAAATGAGTGGAGGCTCTTTAAGCATATAAACTTACCTTTGCTAGTCCTAATCATTCGATGTAGGCTCTTTAAGTTGTAAAGTTGTTGGGATCGCATGTGGGGCTAACGAACAAACATATTTAATGAAAAAATTCAAAACCTTGGGTGGTCTTCAGTATTCAATATGGGAGTTAAGCTCTCTTTACAAAAATAAAGTCAAGCTAGGCCTCTAAGGTAACGCAGTTGGACAACAAATCAATAAGAGAGGAAGCAAAAGATTCTTCATAACCTTGTGCTTAAGTCAACATATTCCCCTATCCTTTTCTTTTACGGCTTAAGAGCTACCTCATTCTCTAACCAACCAAGGATAAATATTTTTGACCTATTAAAAACTAGAGGAACCTCGAAGGTCAATACTTTCAGAGTTGCTAGTATTAGTAGGTATCTAGTCGAGTAGCTCCTATCCTAAAAGTCTGTAGGTTGTTAAAGAGCTGTTGATAGAATTATAACATTAACTTTTTCTTTTTTATATCTTCGTCTTGTCCAGTATCTACCTCTGTAGATGGGAGAGTGAGTTAATATAGTAGGGATATGACTTATACTTCTTGCTTTAAGATTTAGCTTCCCTATTGGTTTTTTAGATAAATAAGGCTTCTAAGCTAGGAAAAACTCGAGCAGGCCAGCATGCAACTACCTTGAAAGGTTCAAAACTTGAGCAATATTTTTTAAATACTTAGGTGGGGTTTAAAAAAAAATTCTAACCCAATTAAAGATTAAGTAGTGCTTGGATTGAAGATATCAACTTTCGAGACCCAACTAGAATCCATACCTGAATTTAGTATTAGGTTTCCGTCGATTTAAGACCAAAAGAGTGTAACAAATTTGTATTTGTACATACGAAAAGTAGGTACGGTCAGTGTCTTGAAAAGCGCGCCTAGGCGTTTACCTAGGCGAGAAGCAAGGCTAGGCGAGGCAAGGTGACGGGGTGTCGCCTGGAAGACCTCAGGCGAAGCGGACTTGCGTGAAGCGAAGAAAAAGTGAGCAAGGCGCTCGCTTCTTGCTTAAGCGATGAACGAAAAAACGAACTCCTGACTTATCCAAGGTGAGGTTGGTTTATTTTTTTTTATGGACCGTTGATTGGGCAATTGGAAAAAAAATTAAAAGATGGTGATGCACCAAATCATCCCTTTATCCCATAAATTAAAACCCAAGCCCTAATTTTAGACTCAATTGCTCCTCCTCCTCACGGTCGCAGCTCCTCCTCAGTTCTCACGGTCGCTGCTCATCCTCAGTCCTCACGATCTTGCTCCTCCTTAGTCCTCACGATCGCTGCTGCCTGGTCCTACACGAGCACAGTCGATTGCTGCTGCTTGGTCCTACACGAACACAGTCGATCGCTGCTGTTGTTCCCATTGGAGGTTAGTCTTCTTTTCTTCTCTGGTTCTTCTTTTTTTTTTTTTGATGCTTCTGTTCTTTTATTTTTCCTGATTCTGCTTCTGTTCTTTTATTTTTCCTGATTCTACTTCTGTTCTTTTCTTTGCTGCTTCTGTTCTTCTTTTTTTCTTTTATTTTTTCATGGTCGCTGTTACTTCTGTTCTTTTTTTTTTTAATCACTAAGGATGATAATGTCTCTTTTCTCTGGGCCCGTAATTGGTCATTAACTTTAACTTTGGTATAATTTTTTTTTTTAAAAATTGATATCCAATATTTTCAAAAGGTATGATTTTGGTCTAACAGAAGCCTGAAGCTGCTAGTCCTCTTTGTACTTGGATTAGCTATTGATGTTAATTAGACTATTATCTCTTCTCTTACAGTCATAGTTGTTGTACTTGTTTCTAGGTGATTGATATACTTTAAAAATAGATTCAGTACATGGCTGATTTCCTATACTATTTTGTTCATTTGATTGTAGTGTGATAGTGTCATTGACTCATTCATAAACAAATAAATGGTATTGTCGTCCGAAGGGAATAAAAAAGATCCGGCATGAAAATATGCACACTTGGTAAATCCTCAAAACCCAAACAAGTTCAAATATGAATCTAAATATAATGAAGAAGATGGTTTTTTTTAGTGATGAGAATTGATTTCTAAGTCCTTGAGATGGTTTATTTTGTTGCTTGAATTGTGTGACTTATGTTTTTAAATATTAGGATTTGGGATATTATTAGTGTTTGTTTGAATTTAAATGTTTAAGCTATGACTGTTATTAAGATTTGAGATATTATTAGTGTTTGTTTTAATTTAAATGTTTATGATTTTCCTTGCATTTAAATATTTAGTATATATAAAATTAGAACTTAGATGTTTAGAAGTAATTAAACTAAAATATATATATATATATATTTTTAAACTGTTTGCTTCGTTTCGGTAAAGCGTGTCGCTTCTCTTCTCGCTTCTCGCCTAGGCGTTTGGAGCCTTGGTCGCTTCGGTTCGCTTTTCGCCTTAAATAACACTGGGTACGGTTGGGGCATATGATCATTTTCAAACCAATGCTATTAAACCCGACCTGACCCCACATTTATCGTTCTAAAAGCGGCTTTTCTCAC
>CM042196.1:441310-469878 GCA_023539305.1 Ilex asprella
AAAATCTCAACCTGCGTACAGAGTATATATATCTCATTGTATATATCATTGCCCGACACAAACCATTGAATTGCCCAATACAAATCATTGCATAACCATCTCAGAATAAATTACTCAACCTAACTCCAAGACATCATCATATTATACTCACTAAAAAAACCTTACCAATTAATTCATACATTCATACGAAAAAAAAAAGTAAAAAAGCAAATCTAAACTAATCTATAACCTCTTCAATAAAATATAACATTGTCCAGAAATCAAATCAAACCAAACCACCGAAGAAGATTACAAACTTGAAACAACCAATCGGTAAAAAATGGTCCACCAAACCCAATATTCCATATAAATTTAAAAAAGTCCAAGAACAAATATAAACATGCAAAATATCCCACCGTCTAGTTGTTTCATGAGTATAGGAGGTGATAACTCTTTTGATTTGGAAGGATGCAAAATATAGATATCATACATATTTTAAGAGTGTTTTCTTCAAGAAACAGAAGATGGGTTAGCATTGTATTTTTTGTTTTCTTCAAGAAACTATTGAAGAGGAGTTTAAATAAAGAACCAAATATGAAGTACATAGTTCTTATTCAATTTCTGAGGTTTTTTTTCTTGGTTAGAGACTTGTGGTTAATCTTAGCATTGCTGACATTGTCTGTTGAACTGTAAATTTCATCTAAAACTTTGGCATCAATTAATTTAAGTTCTAACAAAACATATGCTTTAGCAATACCCAAAATTCAACTTAAATATTGATCAATGAATGACAAATAGATAATCAAACACAATAAACTCTCTTTGGATCATCCACCATAATAATCCACATTTTAAAGTCAACAAAATTCATAGACCTACATTCTCAAAACCAACACTATTAAGTTCCATAATCCAGAACAAATCATATTAATCTCTACCAAAATAAAAACCATTTCTGTAAATCTCACTCATAGAAAATGTTCTTAAATTCAGTAATTCAAAATTTCCAATTTAAACCTAGAAATACTTGTCCATTGACATAAGTGGACATTTCAAATGTGGTGATCATACACTCCAAAGGAAATAAATAAAATTCTTATTCTCTTGATTAATTAATAATGAGACACAATCAACAAAAATGTAAATGAAGATGTACATATATGAATTCATGTGTAGTTAAATATACACCAACAATCCTAAACCCCTCCGATTTCTTTTTCTCATGATTAATAATTTAATTATGCCTAGAATTTCCCATCACAAAAAAGTTCAATTTTATACACAAAAGCTCATGGAAATAATTGGTTGTGATGCATTCCCAATCACAGTTTTGCTCAGAAAAATACGGGGACAATATCAAATAAGAAAAAAAAGAAAAGAAAAGAGAACACGATTCCTAGTGTCGGTCAAACAAAGACATCAACTAATTAGAGGAGCAAATAAAGCCTGCAAATCAAAATAATAAAGATCAAAACAAAAATTAAAAAACATGTACATAGAATGATCGTTGGTTATAAACATCCATGCAAGCACAATGTCTTTATGATGAATGGTAGTTCTTAAGTTGCAAAACCTCTCCACAATTAGGAAACCCAACAACTAAGAGCCAATTGAAAATCTATAACATAACAGTGATGGTATTTTCATTTTGAGAGCACAAAAAAAGAAAAGTTTATAAGGGATTTTTTTTTCTCAGAAGGTCAATATTCTGAGATAGTTATTTTAAAGAACAATAAAGATAAGACTGACTTTTTTTCCCAGGACACTACACCAAAACTAACATATAGAATAAATTATTATATTTTTTAAAACTATGCTTAGACGGTTGGACTTTTAGGGTAACATTAGATATTCTAAAGCTAGAACACAACAGAGGCTAGCAACATGCAGATTATAAAGCAAATTATGAAAGAAATCAATGCATGAAAACTTCAAAAATACAAAGAAAATAAAAAGACAGAGTCCAACCTTCTTAAGTTGCTTAATCTCATCCACACCACCAATATGCTTCCCTCTAATAAATAATGAATAATGAAATGCAAAGCAGCATAAATGATGAAATAAATTGAGATATTTTTTTTTGATAAGTAATATAATTTATATTAATCCGAAAAAGGTTCATGAACAAAGACCCAACCCATTTAGAATCAACACTCAAAGTCAAATGAAAACAGAAAAGGCCAAGGGGAATGACTAATATTGATCTTCTTAACATGGTAACAAAAAAGGGAAATAATTAAGTTATAACTTAAGGAAAAAAAAGACTGAGTTATTGAAAGATGAGATCAATCTGAGTTATTGAAAGATGGACCAATTGCCCGTGTTTCTCTACTACTACTTCGTCGGATAGAGGCGTAAAGAATATGTTTCTGCTTCTATTTCTGTTGATATGCCAGAGAGGAAGTGACTTGAAATAATGAATAATGAAATGCAAAGCAGCAGAAATGATGAATAATTAATCTCATTCTCAATTGCACATGCGAACTAATTTGGAGTACCACGTTATGGACAACATCACGTTGGAGTTCACAAAATCTTAAGACAAACACAATGGAACTTATAAAAGAAATATGCTCCTTGTCAAAGGTAAATATACAATCTCATATTTAGAAAAATAACAATAGAATAAGACTTAGATGCTTAATCAAAAGGCATATAATTGTACAAATGCATAAACAGTCATGGGCTTATACTCGTTCCAGTTCATATCTAAAATCTTTGGCCCTCTGAAATAATGTGTCAGTATGACGCACTGCCAGTGTGATGCAGTGGGTGTGCTTGTGTGCGCAAGGAATGAGATCAGCCACTTAAAGAATTTTCGTATAGCATATGCAGTGGGTGTACAAATGCATTGCCGGCTGATGAGAAGTCAGTTCCCAATTCAAACTGACTTTCTTTTGTTACATTGACTGCCCCATTTGGTACCACCGCCCCCTGAAGCATAATTATTGTAGTCAATTTCTTCTTAGTTGATTAGGTTTTATTAGAGATTAGTTTAGTAGTATATCTTTTTAATATTTTTTTCAGATAGTATCAGGAAGAAGAGCTTGTTTCTTTCTGATTTCTGGCTATAATAAAAAAAATTCTTTCCTTTGTTTTGCTAAATGATTCAATTTGTGTGGGTGTTTCTCTTTCTCAGTTTGATTGGAATTGTTTATTTGCAGTTAAGAGATTAATGGTTCATTGAGGTAGTTTTCCAACAACAGGGTATTACATGGATAAAAGATTAAAGCATTAAAATATAGATAGATATGATTGATACCGGTTGTTGTGGTTTAAGAAGGCTGTTCCTAGATGGAGTTTTATGTTGTGGCCGGCCTTTAAGGGAAACCTTAATATCAAGGAGAGGTTCCATATCTACATTAACAATATAGGTACTGATGTACTGTGTGCAGAGCCGATTCAGAAACTCGTGACCATATTTTCTTTCAGTGCCCCTTTTCAAGATTAATTTGCCTGTCTATCGTCACTGCATAATGATATGCTATCACACTGCCAAACTTGTCGTGGACTTCTGTGAGAAATTGGGCTCCAGATGAGTGGAAAGGAAAATGCTTACATATCATTCCTAGTCTACCTCGTCTGCTGCCACCTACTATATTTGGAAGGAAAATTTGCAGAATTTTTTGTAACTCTTTTGGAGACATCAGTAAAGTTCAGCAAGGAGCATATGCAGTCATCAGGGGGCAGAATGTCTGCTTTCAAGTTTTCGAATACTCCTATGTTAGGAAGAAAAATGCATAAATAAATTTGGAAGCATAATAACTCAACTTCATGCCTTAACTTTTTCTATATCTCAGCAATCAATTATGAAGTTTGTGTATTAACTTTTGAGTCACAATAAGAAAGATAAATAATACAACTTTGTCCATGTAGTTTGTTCAAACACCTAGTATGCATTAGTGGGTGGTCCCAATGAATTCAAGCCGTAGGAGCAAACCCATCACAAAGTTGTTAATACTAAATAGAACTAACCAAGAAGGCAAGAATCACTTACTTGGACTGCTTGTACCAGATCAGCAAGCACGACTTCAGTCCCTGGGATGAACTGAGAAGAAAGAATCAGTGTGGGCTTCTTTCTCTCAGTAGTTGGTTAAACATTGATTGGGAGTTTGGGGATGAGTTTGGAAGGAGGATAGAGGCGTGAGAGGCGTGAGAGATTGGGAGTTTGGGGATGAGTTTGGAAGGATATAGGCGTGAGACAAACGCCGAACTGAGAGGGAGAGACGTGAACTGAGAGGGAACTAATTGGGTGAACAGAGAGGGAGAGGCGTGAGAAAGAGAGAGCCGTGAGACACAGCCTGTGTTGGGCGGGAAAGAAAAAATTATTTGTCATTGTTGACCGTTAGATTATAATTTTTAAGATGATCTGAACCGTTTTTTGTCTCAAAACAATGTGAAACTCTCTTTGTCCGTTGGATTTATTTATATTTTATCTCAAAATGATCTGGACCACTCTTTGTCTTTTGGATTCAAACTTCGCTCTACTTTATTATATAGATATATATATATTTATTTATTTATATTTATATTTAAATTAAGGTAAAAAAAAAGCTAAAATATTCTTCCGTTCTTACCCAAACTTATACAAATGAAGAAAGACTCTATTCTAAACCCAAATCAAGAGAGGTCTAAAACCTAAACTCAAAAATTTAATGATAAAAAAATTATTCTCTCTCATTTTCACGTTACTTCAATTCTATGTTAGTCGATGAACATCAGGTAAACACATACACTCTTTCAAAAGTTTCCATTAAAAGAGAAGATAAAGCCCAATGAGCGAATAATAAATTTTTATATTTTATAATAGTTCGACAAAAAGAGAAAACTCACTTTCCCTCCATTAATATAAGCATGAACAAGTAGACGGAGAGAAAGAGAAAAAAATAAAAAAGAGAGAAAAGGAAGAGCGACAGAGAATGAAACGAGTCCGTACAATCACCACCGACGTCAAACATCGACAATGAATGTGAGGTTGACAAGGCGGTTTACAATGACGAAGATGCTTCAATTGGGATAATGTGAGAATTTTTTAAAAAGGTTTGAGGACAAAAAATAATTTGTCTATTTGAGAGTTTTATATCAAATCAAGTTTTTTTAATTTTTTTTTTCACTTAAATTTGGGTAGGGGTTTAGAGCGTCTACAACAGATACTGCAAATGATCAAAATAGCTATAATTTAGCTAATCAAAGCCACTTTTCATGCTCTAACAGATGTTGTTCATAATAATTATAATGCATTTTTGCTACAGTGATTCTCTAAATATAGAGAATCACTGTAGCAATATGTAAACATAAATATATATTATTTTCTCTCTCTTCCTCTCATATCTTTTATTCTCTCTCTTACTCCCTTTCATTATTCAAAAAAAAAAAACAATATAAAAGAAATAAGAAATAATATTTAAAAGGAGTAGTTAAAAATATAGAGAATTTGTTGGAGTGTGTATTGAAAAAGTGAATAGTTAAAATAAAAAAAATTATTTTTTGAATAGCTAAAATACAATTTGTTGTTGAAGATGCTCTTAGATAAGGACTGAAGATGATCTAATGTAAATACTCTCTTTTTACTATCAGCTCCTTGGTAATTTTTTTTTTTTTTTTTTGGTACCATACTTTATTTTTCATCTATTACGTGTAAAGAGTTTTTCAATTTTATCTTTTTATATGATTTTATTTTTTTTACAGTTAATGGTTACAAATTAATTGAACTGAAATCAATAACACTCGATCAACTTCGGCATAATACTTACATTTCTTTAGTAATATAATTTTTTTCTCTATTAGGGAAAACTCTATAATATTGAGAAAAAAAAAATTGATACCGATATCATCGGTTGCTATTTTATATGATAAAGTTATAATTTTGAAAAAAGAAGTTACAATTACTAAATGGAGATCATGATCGATCACAGACACTCATGATCGATTATACTATTTACAATTGTAATTTGCACATCAAAAAAATTATAATTTGGTATTAAAAAATTATAATTTTTCAATACCAGTACCGCCGACAGTATTATAAACGTTCCCTTTATTAGAGGTACTTTACTACTTTACCTAGAATGTTTGGCAAAATATTCATTATTAAACATCAAGCCATGTGGTTTCTTTTTATATAATGTTATATTAACTAGTGCTTATTAAAAGTTATTAAAATAGTAAGATCAATTATATACACATGGTGTATTATTATTGATCGGTGATACTACGATGATATGATATCACCATAATTTAAACTATAGTATATAATATATGAGTAGATAATTGCAATTTTTAATAAGTTGCATCAACAATATTAAATGGTCATGTAAAAAATAAAATGAAAAAAACACATGTTATTTACTGACCGTCGTTGTGGGTTTGGTTATTGGTTCTCGCATCCCAAATGATAAAAGTCAGTGTCATGCCGTTAAGGACATGTTTATAGGAGATTTAACAAAACAAGAGTAAAGATATAACAATATAAATCGATTGGGGTATTCGAGTATCTTAAATAAATGTGATAATCGAGATGGGTTATTTGGGCTTAGTTCGAATAAAACTTGGTCCGAATTCGACTCGTGATTTAAACAACTTGAGTTTAAATAATTTTTTAAGTTGATTTAAAAAAACGAGCTTAAAAAACTGGATTTAAGTTTGTAAATCGGCTTATTTGTATGTAAAATAAACGAGTTATTCGGGGTCAGACTCAATTTATTTTTTAAATAAGTCGAACTTGAATAATTTGTTAAGCTCATAAAAACTGAGTTCGACAAAGTAGGGCTCAATTCTATCAACACGTCTAAATCTGGGCAAGCCAAAGATTTTATTCCCAAAAATTTAAAAATCATGTCACAAAAAAACAAAAAACAAAAAACAAAAAACAAAAAAAAAAATCGAATAGAATCAAACGTCCTTTTCTGTGCTCTGCTTTCCGATTGATCATGAATTTAATGTGCGCACTACTCTTCCTTTCTGCCTTTAGTAGGTGTCACTGTCTCAAGTGAGAGAGTTTGAAGCTTCATATGCATGCCCACCACTCTTCTTCACTTTTGTAAGCTTCCGCTCACTCTGTATATAATACATTTATGTGTGTGTGTGTGTGTCTGTATGTCCTTGTTTTGTTTGATTTTGACGTTATATTCAAGGTTGCTTTGTTTAGTTGTTGTGCTTATCAACAAGGGTATAATTAATACGATTATAAATTATTATAAACTCAATTCACTAACGTTGATCTCCTTTTGTTGTCCTGTGCTTTCTTTTATCCAGGATCATCTCTTCCCAAAGCTGCTTGCTGCAAATTGGTGTGTACAACGGCATCCATGGTTTGTTTGAATTGGGTTTGTGGAATGTTGTATCAAATTTCTCTTTGTGTTTAACTATAATCATCGTTCAGCTTCTATTGATCTCTACTATATAATTAACTGTGTAATTGTATTGAAAATTCTTGTTTTTCTTAGCAAACAGTGTGTATTGGCCTCCAGTAATATATTTCCTTGCTGTTTGAAAGAAGGTCTTGATATCTTTGATGATAGACTGCTTTCTACTTATTTTTTGGAACCTCAAGGGTGAAAAACATTGTACAATAAGAGTATACAAGTACATATAGGTTGACAAGTTTGTTTGAAAATTCTAGTTGAGAAATTTCAATTTAGTAAGTAAATCGACTGTTGCTTCGGTAATATGCTTATCATCGCAAACTGTGTTTTTCGCCCACATGATCATTATCATCCTCACGACCAATGTAATTTATAGTTAAATTTTACTGTTATCCTCAATGGGCTCAAGGTACTCATATTCATTGTGCAATAAAGTACTGAGACTGAAAACTAGGCATGGTAGATGCATGTTTGTATCCACCATATGCACCTCTATGAATGCCCCATTTATCATTTTCAAGGAATGGCCACAATCACAACACAAATGATTTTATTTGAATTACAATTTAGTGCATCTTCCGAATTAATCTTAGATATGAATTGTAAGTGTTCATATTCCATAGTTCTGTTGCACTTAAATGTTGCCATTCCAAATGCTACTTCTTTTCCTCCCAAATATTACTATTAGTGTCCATCCTCAAAATTGCAGGAACTAATTTTCTGTTGTGAATGGTTTGTAAGCGTGCATAATTTTTGGCTGTTCCATCAAATTACGTATGACATGCTAGATTTTGCTTTAGTTGTGGGTTCCACCCAAATGCATAGTTGCCTGCTATTATGCCATTTTTTATTTAGTTGGTTTCTTTTGTGGATCATTGCTACTATATAATGCATGGTTACACATTCTCAGCAGCTGTAAGATGGATCGAAGTTACGCAAAGGGCAGCACATCCTCTAAAACCAATATTTCAAACTATAAGTTGGGGAAGACCCTTGGTATTGGAGCATTTGGTAAAGTGAAACTTGCACTTCATACTTTGACAGGGATTAAGGTTGCAATAAAGATCCTTGATCGTCAATCAATTAATGATTCAGAAGCAGAAAAAGGTATGTTGTATAATCAGGTACCAACTCGGGATTTTATGCACAAAATTTATTCTTTGTTCTATAGAAACACTAATTGCTATTTTATGTATGATATCACATATCATCAAACACAACTGAAGAATTTCAAGAAAGTTGAGACAATATGATCATGCATTAATATTTTGGTACAATTTCTTGGTTTAATAAAGAAGATCATTCTGGTAATGAAATATGGCATATTGGAAGTTTTTCAGCACCTAAAAAACTTGCCTTTGCAAATGGATATATCAAAGCAAGGATGATGTATTTTGACGTTCATGAATACTTCCCTTATTTGTCACCTCAAGTGTTGCAAGATTGTGTTGAATTAGCTGTTAGATATTCATCAATCATATCTGTATGAAGCACCCTAAATTTTGCTCTCTGTGATCATTATTTTTTTTCCCTTTTCTTCCTTTTCACCCCTTAAGTTTATCCAAATGATGGGGTGGCCAGCGAGATTGTCAACTATATATTCCTGATTTGGAAGTCCAACAATGATGAAAATATGTAATCCCAACTTCATGACTGTTGATAAATTAGACTATGTGCTCCCACTGGAAAGTACGTTGATCTGTAGAAAAAGGTCTCAAGACTAATAAAATAACATCTTTATCCTTTCTTATTTTCCAGCTGTGTATACCATATTCCAAATAGCCGATTGTCTAAGCAAACAAAACCATATCTTTAGGATTGCATATCTATATATTTGAATCAGAATGTATAATATATGTGCCATGCAGAATTGAATTTCCATATAATATTGACATGGATGACAAGCTGAGGTCTCTTATTAAAAATGGAGTGATGTTCCCTCCACTGGACGTAGTCTCTTTGCACAAATCAATGTATTATATTCATAAACAAAAATACTAATAGGCTGTTAAAAATACGTGGACCCATTTGGATGATTGGATTCGTGCAAGGTATTCAAAGATCCCCCTATGTTGGTATGTATTTTTATGCTTAAATAGTAGTGCATATGCCCAATGTTCTGGAAATTGAGACTGTATTTCCTCTCACTCTCGTGGTTGGTTTAATGGAATACTACATCATTTGTCAAGCGATTGGTTATTAATGTTTTTTTTTACATTTCTTCCTCTTCATCCTCTTGTTTGTGCATCTAGAAGCTCTGCAAGTTAAAGATTGATTAAAGAACTTGCCCTTGGACATATTGTCATTCCTTGTATTTTCTTTTAAGCTAGAAGTTAAATTCACACACCTGGTGAGTAGTTGGTAATTCTATGTGGAATAACTGAATCAGATCCTTGCTGGCTTCTTAGTTGATATATTGTTGGATTTGGTCATCTCGTTTGAAATCTCCAAGAATACCTTCATCTTCTCTTTAATCATATTCTTATACTCAAAGTACTATTACAAGAACTTCAACAAGGTTTACTATTGCTTGTCATCTCAATTTTTTTTTTTTTGGGGGTGGGGGTGGGTTTGTAACAGCATTCTCCTTGTTTTATAAATTTAGTCATAGTAGCTTTTCATGTAGAGAGAGAGTTATTCCCTGCCCATATGAAATTTGTCTGAATAAGGAGATGCTGCTGCTCCTGCCCTGGATATAATGACTATGACTTCAAATTGGATTTACCTCATTGTGATATGAATGGGTCTATCGCTTTTTTGCGGCAACTGATCCATGCTAATTGTTGTGGACATCAGATATTATATCATCTAGCTCCTCAGATGGACACTATTACTCTGTTATAGTGACATTAGGGTTTAGGGTCATGTCATATCCAGGAGCACTAAGTGGGCATAATACCTAAGATGTTGAATTCTAAAAGATCAAGCTGAAAATGTAATTATCTTTTAGAGTTATTAAAGCCAAGATTTGAAAGCTGTATTGCATCTCACATTACATTTTTTTTTTTGGGTAATGAGGACCCTCTCTAAGGCAGGACCACATTAGACCAACCCGTGTGGAGTAAGCCCTGAATACCTGCAATCACCCACTAACAACATATATTAGTTAAACTGGGAGACACCAGTGAGAATCGAACCAGGACGTCCAAGTTTACGCATCGGCCTTGTCTGACCCTTTGGAATTAAAGTTTTGCTGTCATTGAATTGTTTTACAAAGCTTCCTTATTCACCATTCCATGATTTTGCTTGCTTTACTTGGTTTCTAGTATGTCAACTCACACAGAAGCTGTGTGTTGGTTTCTATGACATTATATGGCCTTATTTTATATTTTTTTTCTCATGTTTTTTCAGTGAAAAGAGAAATCAGTATTTTGAGGTTACTTTCACATCCTCATATTGTTCGCCTTTATGAGGTCATAGAGACTCGTGCAAACATTTATGTTGTCATGGAATATATGAATTCCGGAGAACTATTTGATTATATTACGGAGAATGGTAAACTCCAGGAGGATGAGGCTCGCCACTTCTTTCAACAGGTATTTAGGACAATACACATGAATAAAAGGCATTCCTTTTTACTCTTTTGTTTCCTTTATACGTATTGGGCTTAATTTCGTTGTGAAAAATCTCAACTTTCTGCTTAAACAAATGTTTCTGTCTTCTTGCTAAAATTATTGTTGTTTTCTGTTGCTGCTTAAGTTTAGCAGCTTGTGATATGTTAGTGGTTCGGCTATTGGAGGAAAGAGATGATTTTAGTTCCCAAACTAACAGTAATACCTAATTTTTTTTTCCATATGATATACTTACATGACATTGGGTTATCTGTCACAGGTATTTTGTCATATATGATAATATCTTTGCAACTTTTAAACGATGGAAGGAGAAAAACCCATGGCCATAAGTTATGGTTACTTCAATTAAACACAAATGGAAGTTTTTCAGCAATTCCTTTGTTGACAAGAATAGGTAGAGGAATTCTGATAAATGTGTACATTAAACAAAGAAGCACCTGCAATTTTGTCATAAATAAAGTGCAAATGGAAGAATCAAATGGAGTTTCATTTTCTTTTGAAATAACTGGAAATTAGGGGTGATAAACATTGTAAATAAGGTGAAGGAAGATGAAATTCAACAACTAAAAACTTGGAGTACTATTTTAATTTCAAAGCAAACCATGCTAAGGAACTTGAAGACTTTGAAGTTCTACAATAGTTTAGAGTTGTACTTTTGCACATATTTACGAGTTGTTTTGTTATTAGAGATAAATTGGTACTTCGTTTTCTAGAATGGTTAATTACTCAACCTTGCTTTTATCTAGTTTTCATCTACAGGTCAACTACTTGGTTTGCACCTAGTTTTCATTAGGTTGTCTTACATAACTTGGCGATGAGTTGTCTGCTGATTTTATATTACTATCTAGGTAATATATTGCTTTTTACTTGCAACAGTAGGAATCAACTACGGTTACTTAAATTTGCTAGTCAAACTTAACTGTTACAGTTGCAGCTAGTTTGTTGATTAGTCTACTATTAACTCGTGTAATACCCTCCACTATGAAAAGCAGGTGCTGTGGTCATTGTAAAATAGCTATTTTTGGTAGAATGAAGATTTTTTGCATATGATGTTTTGTGTGTTTTCTGAAGGTTTGGGTACCTATGTATAATACAACCGTGGGGAGTTATTCACAGGGAATAGGTGTTTTTTTATCCGTCTTGTTTTTTTTTCCTCTAGGAATATTTGCTCAAATTACTAATACTGGGCTATTGTTCACAAGCCTTATCCAACTTTAGTTTCAGCTCCCAAACTCTCATCAAACCTAGCTCAAATCAACCTTAGCACACTCCTTCATCATTTGGTCCTTAACTAGCACATAATCCTCCAAAAGCTTACTGTCCAGAATTTCCTGCATTTGAAATCCTTAAAATTCTGCAACTGGCGACTTTTTAAACTGACAAAAATTCAGCCCATCACTAAACTCTTTCAACATACTTCCAACCCTTGGAACCAAAAACCTTCCTGCTTTGCTTCACCAAGGCCCACAGCAAACACCAAAATTGTTGCATTAAGGTGGAAGGCCCAAATTACTATTCAATGGCTACAAAATTGTGGGAGTTCTCAATTGTGTTACTCAGTGGACTTTCATATAGGACCTCACATATTCCTTAGATGCTTGAAGGATAATGCTTCATCTATTTTTGATAAGTGATGTCATGCTATTCATTATTTAATCATCCATATGCGAGAACAACAATCCACCATAAATATTATTTTATTTTCATGATTTGTTTGTTTTTTGATTAGCATTCTATGTATAACTACATGTTCTTTTATGGAAAAGTGTTAAATGATAGTATGTGCTTATTGTGGATGTATGGAAGCACTTTTTTGGGATAAATGGTAATTCTTGGGACATGCTTTATGAGATAATGTCCCCCAGCAAATTATATTTTACAACACAAATAACCAAATGCACTACAATTGAGAGCTTGAATTTTTCTTATTTTATTTTTGTTGGTTTGCATTCAGGTATTACTGTTGTGATATATTAAGCATATACGTACTAACAAAAAAGAAGATTCATTTGGCTTATCTTTGTTAGAGTGTTACTTTCCTATTGTTCTACTTTGTTTTATGTTGCTTTCATATTGTTCAACATTCCTATTATGTTTTCCTTTCCTAATATTATGATTATCTTCAATATCAATCAAAGTATAAATAGGTGATAAAGTGTTGGCAACATACACCCTACATACAATATTATTTCATGCTCTCTTTTTTTCTTTCTTTTTCTTAACCCTAATATAGAATTATTCAAGTTTCAATTTGGTATCAGAGTAAGATACTTGGGTTAGTGGGCCTGGCCTCGAGTGATTGTTTCACTCACTTAGTGGTTGGATTGGCACAACAAACATTGAGTTGTAGTCATCTACGTGTATAACATCTATTGTCGTCGTTGGAATCACTCAAAGTTGTAGTTTCCTGGTTGTTGGTATTTTCATCAGGTGTTTATCGGTTGTTGTCATCATTATTGATTGTTGTGATCATTATCGGTTGGTGTGACGTGCCTGAATCCTTGTTTATGTTTCCAATGTCTGATAATTCGTGCGAATTTTAGTATTTTTCAGTCTAGTTTAGTGCCAGTTTACCGATATTCAGCCTAATTTGGTTTTGGTTTAGTAGTTTCTATCCCAGTTAAGTGTTTTCAGCCCATTTTAGTGTCGGTTCGATGGTTCTTCACACACTTTGGTGTTGGTTTAGGAGTTGTCATCCTGGTTCAATTTTGATTCAGTGTTTTCAATCCGATTTTCAGTGATTTTCGATATAGTTTGGTGTTGGTTTAGTAGTTTTCATTCCAGTTTAATTTCTGTTTCATGTTTTCAACTTGGTTTGGTGTCGATTAGTGGTTTTCGACATAATTTGGTGTTAGTTTAGTAGCTTTCATCATGATCTAGTTCTAACTCAGTGTTTTCAGTCTAGTTTAATGCCAATTTTGGAGTCTTCATCCCGATTCAAGATTGGTTTTATGATTTTTAGCAATCATTTAGCCCTTTTTAGGCAGATTTAACTTCGGTTCTACTTAGATTACCCTGTTTTCAATTTTTGCAATTTAATTGTTGTTGCCTATGGTTCGTTGATCTAATTACTTCTCCAAAAAACATCTTATGAGCATTTGATAGGAACAGATAGTTTATTTTTTTTTGAAAGAAAAACAAATGGAGTATAAAGTAAGTAGATGCAACATCTATTGGGGAGTATTTTCTTCAATGCATTTCAAGTGAAGACATTTTTTCATTTTATTTGGCACTCTTATATGAGTGGGTTTAACTTGAAATAGCTTGGGTGAAAAATTATTGCTGTAATGCAATATACCATTTTGAAAGGTTTTCATGCCATTTGAAAATAATTTTGAAGCCCCATCGATTCATTTTGAAAAAAACAAATGAAATAGTTTATATATATCTTTCCGGATCCTGAAAAGGGCTTCGATTAATCAGGCAAAATGTTATTTTATGCTAGAGTAGATTATTTTGGGAGTTGAATGTTGCCATGCCCACATGGTGGTTCACCGAGACTTAAAGCCAGAGAACCTACTTTTGGATTCCAAACGCAATGTCAAAATTGCTGACTTTGGACTCAGTAATGTCATGCGTGAAGGCCATTTTCTGAAAACAAACTGTGGAAGTCCAAATTATGCTGCTCCTGAGGTGTGGATTCAAATAGCTAAATGCATCTTGTGTTAAGATTGTGCTATTGTGTACATCACATTTCTTCTGATTTAGGTTATATCTGAACGACTTTATGCTGGTCCTGAGGTTGATGTGTGGAGTTGTGGGGTGATCTTATACGCTCTTATGTGTGGAAGGCTTCCTTTTGATGATGATAATCTTCCTGGCCTATATGCAAAGATAAAGGTTGGCGAAATAATGTCTGCATTTTGATTTTCCCTTTAAATATCTCCTACATTTGATACTCCTTTGCAACCAGAATGGAATATATGCAGTCCCAAATCATTTGTCTGATGGTGCATGCGATTTGATTTCACGAATGCTTACCGTTGATCCTATAACCCGGATATCGATTCCTGAATTACGCCAGCATCCTTGGTTTCAATCTCATCTTCCAGCATATATTGCTGTCCACTCACTCAATGGCTTGCACAGTCCAAAACAGGTGAGTAGAATTCCTATTCATTCTGCAACATCAACAAACTTTTATTTGTCCCATCAACATTATCGAATTTCTAGTCATTCATCAACATTTTAATGTATCATAGTTGTTAGAGCATCCAACCCAAAACCAATTGGTAATGGGTGGAGTGACCCCTCAAGTATATAAATTAATCTTGGTGGTCCTAATTATTCGATGTGAGATGTAAGCTCTCTTAACACCCTTCCTCATATGGGTCCCAGACTTGCACGAAGGGTCAATAAACAAACAACTATGCGTGCCGGAAAATTCAAATGAGAAAGAGACTAGGCCCATTGACCACACACGGTCCAGCTTTGATACCATGTTAAACCATCTACTCCAAAAGCTTAAGTATTTATACAACAATCATCTACTTCAAAAGCTTAAGCTGTTAGAGAGGGCATACTTCAACGCGTCCCTTCACATACAGACTAGATTTTGTATCTAGCACTTGAAACTTTTTTAATAATTAAGGAAATGGCGAGATTTGAACACATAGCAATGGGTGAAGTGACCCCTTAAATATATTAATTAACTTTGGTGATCCTAGTTATTCGATGTGGGATGCAAGATCTCTTAATAATAGTATTCACACCTTGTTCCTGGTATTAGATATCAACACTCTCAATGTAACATGCAGCTTATATTTGGTGAGTATGTAATATCTAGATCAAAATTCCTTAATATTTTATCTTTTTGAGTATGTTCTGTAATACCCCGTTCTATTTTTGACAAGGAACTAGTTAAGGAATACTATCTTGGAAGAAATAAGAAATTTTTTTAAAGAAGAATTTAGAATAGTCTAGAAGAATCTAGAATATTGGAGAAGTTTCTAGAAAGTTCTAGAGAGTTCAAGAATAATCTAGAATAGTCTAGAACAATGTAGAAGAATCTAGAATGTTAAAGAAGTTTCTAGAAAGATTTGGAAGGTTCTAGAACATCGAGGAACCTAGAGCATTGTAGAAGAATCCGGAAAGTTCTATAACAATCTAGAGAAGTCTAGAATATTTTAGAAGGTTCTATGAAATACTAGAAGATTCTAGAGAGATTTAGAATGTTCCGAAAAGTACCAGAAAGACTTAGAAGAACGGAGAAATCTTTAGAATATTCTAGATACTTGTGGAATTGCCATGTGAAAAATGAGCTTGAAACCTAGAAAGATCTAGGAAAAAAGAGATGGTAGAATATTCTAGGGAATATCCCCTAACAATGTCACATTCTATAATTATCCCAAGATGCCTATATATAGGGCATTTGGGATTGGATTAAAAAAGAATGAGCACAAGTAGTCTTCCACTTTCAAGAAAGAATAGAGAGTAAAAGAGAGAAAAGAAGGGAGGAAAAGCACCTCAACAAAGGAGAAAGAATATTATGAAAGAAAGAAGAAAGGCATCAAGCAACATACCATTTGGACTTGAGGTGAGTGGTTTGGCATGCTACATATTTTCAAGAATTCTCCGTATCCCTAAATATTTTAAAAACGATACATCATGTTTGTTCATTATTACTTTTACCAAATATTTTACTATGTGTCTAAATACTTGTGGCATACGATGAATTCTTTTGTGAAGTATTATGATTCAATCACTTGTTTATATGGTGAGACTTTGCGATGGTAAATGGGACCAAAAACTAAAAGTCCAGGGAAATTATTCCTCTGTGTGCGGTGACTCTGGCCACTAGGGAACAGACCCGGGGGAGGTTGAGGTGACCCTAGTGCTCAACGGTTGAAAGAACAGTGCCTGGTGCGTCCTGGTGACCTTCACCGGATCGTCTTAGGGAACAGACCCGGGTGAGGCTGTGGTGACCCTAAGTACGATGTTGGATCCAACTTTGAGATCTTTTGGTATTTGATATTGGTTCCCATCGATTATTAGATATCATACAGTCTCCACCATTAAGATATGATTTATCGTTGTCGTATGATTTTTGGTTGAAACCCGATTGTGTTATTCTTGAAAAATTGGTTATCTTGGTGAAGTTATTTTTTTAAATCTTTGATTTACATGTCGTATGCCAAAAATATTTTTTAGCCACTTTGAATATGCATGCCTTTCCATTCACTGGGCTTTTTAGCTCATGTTTCCAAAATAAAAAATTTTCAGGTAAATGATTGGAGTGTCAATAGCGGACTCAGGGAATTGATTGGGGACTAATAGTGTTGTGACCTCCGTATCATATATCATATAGCCATCTTTACTTGTTTGGATAATTGGAGCATACGAGTTTAGGTATGTTAACTTTTACATATTGACATGAGATTAGTTTAGTGTTAATGTTAGTTTATTGTTAGGCTTACGTGTTTCATAGGTTATAAATCTATGGTTCACGGCCGGTCATGCCCTTGGAGTTGAGGCGTGACATGTTCATACTTGAATTTATATTCCAATGTGAAAATCTCCATTATGGTTAGTTAAATGTTTGGGCTCGGAACCATTAGGAGCCTCCTTGTGCTGATAATGCGAAACTGTTGAAACTTGTAGTCTGCTCTAGCACCCTCAATTAGTAAGGAAACCGAGCAATGATATCTTAGGTCAATTTTCTATTTTGGTTGGCCTTTTTAAGTTTCTCCTTGACTTGTTTTAGATAATTTGCAAATTGAATAAGGAGTTCAAGTCAAAGTGAGTTTACATTAATAGTAGCAAGAGATGTTTTTTGAGGAACCAAAAGTAATTACTTTTGGGTGAAAGTAATTAAATGCAACTTATGGGTCAATAGCTCCAAGCAAAAAGTTGTGGGATCCAAAAGGACAATACCTTGTAAAAATACTCATTTTCCCTTATTTAAATGAAACAGAAAGTTTCATGTTAGCTGCACAAAAAGTGAGTCGTTTGAGTTCAAACAAATTCAATCTCCGTCAGAATTCTTTGTTTCTTCCCTAATTTGAGGGAAGGATCCCGAGCATAGAACAAGAAGAGAATAGTAAGAAAGAAGAGTTATATTGGCACGTATTGGAAAGAATCTATCTTTGTTTAGTCAGTATATTAGTGAAGCCTTTTCCGTTCCCTCTTTTTCAAAAATCCACTTCCCATTTAAGAGTGCTGTCTTATGTTCTTAAAAAAAGGAGCTGAATTGCGGACTACTCCCTTTGATTACGCCTTTCCCGTTCCCTTGGTGAGTTATATTGTTTCCTTGTAATTAATAGGTCATTTCATTGTTGGATGTATATTTTTGTTCCCTTTGCAACAACTCCATTGCAAATTTTATAGTTCCTTTAGAGCCTAAAAATGTAGTTTGAATTTTTGATACTTTTTTTTTTGTCTCTTTGGCATTACAGAAGTCGCACTTTTAATTGTAACTTCAAAGGCCTCTCTATAAGAACAGTGCTATAATTGGTTCTAGCAACCTGTCAGACATCAGTTGTTTTGAACCACTTTACTGTTTGACTGAAATCCTTCCAATTGTCACTGTAGCCCGTATTTTGGATTTTTTTTTCTGTTACATTGAAATAATTCTTACTCTAGAGCTTCTCAGTAGTAGCTTCTTTTGCATAAGATGATCACTCTGCATCTAGGATCTTGTGATGCTATTTTGAGGATCATTTCATTGGTGACGGTTAAGCACCTTATCTGGTAAACAAGTGTAATGACCGCCAAGCTAATGGTAATACGCACGGCGGCAGTAAGTTGACACCATTCTTTCTTCTAAAGATGCCCTTAAACAATCTGATAATTCATACACGGTATTTTCCTCTAATAATCAATTTGATTGGAAAGTATGAATATCAAGAGATTCATCAAGCTATATTTCCCTGTATGCTGGATGTGGAACCAAACTTTTACTGAAAGGTTTTCTAATATTAGGACCAAGGTAGCTAATATTGGTGAATCGATTAAGTCTTGGAAACAAGAAGTCATTCCACAACTACTGTGAATGTTCTTTCCCTGCTCTAACTTTGATCAACTTGCCTACACTGCTTTTTTTGGAGGAGGTCGAAGGGAGAACTTACTCTTGAATTTGTAATTGATGATGGTTATTTGTTGAAATGTGTCTAGCTATGCATATCTGGAGGTTCTTTAAGAAGGTTTCTAGTTGCTAAATTGCATGGAAGAGGTGATTTTGGTAGTGATAAAACAATAAATTTGGTGAGGGAAAGGTTTTTTTGGCCAAGCATGTGGCAGGATGCATATAAACATGTTGATAGGAGTCGTACATTGTCGCATCAGTTGGACCAACCCAACAGTAATTTTTGACAAGTTTAAATGATTGTTTTAGTTGAACAGGATTCCAGAAAGTGCTGAATTTGATGCCAAGTTTCTCACTATTGATGTAAAATGACCAAAATTCCATATTACCCACCAGAAAAAACTTATCCAACCCTGAAGCGGCAAACAATCTACAAATACTATTTTTTCAGTCAACTATTACAAGATTAAGTGGCCTTGAAGTTCAAGCATGATTTCTGGGTCAAAATGATCACAATGGCCCTAGCGACATATAGTCATGGCAACAGGGATACCCTTTCAACTAGTTGTGCATTGATACTTGGCTAAGTTTTAATGTCTGATTCTGCAGCCTCACCAGGGCATGGATCGTCCCGAGATATATTTGAGATCCCTTGATCATGCTCAAGAAAAGTGGACACTTGGTTTCAAGGTCATTCTTTCCTAACTCTTTCTGAACATTGTATTAGACTATGTTTGGTAATACTAAATGCCTTAAAACTTTTTTTTTCCCTTGTACATTAACTACCCTAAACATGTTTCATCAATTTAGGCTTTATTGATTTTGTGTTATTTCCACAGTCTCAAGCATCTCCACATGAAACGATGACAGATGTTTTGAAGGTTTTTCATAGCCTGAATGTCCAATGGAAGAAGATAGGACATTACAACATGAAATGCCTCTGGATGCCTTCACTACCTAATGATTTCAAGGCTACACTTGACGATGGTTTCACCAAAATAAGACAAATCTCTGGCCCAGAGCACTCTATCAAGGGTGCGAGGACGGGCACTAAATCAAACGATGCTGTCAAGTTTGAAATTCAGGTTATACATGACTCTATTTCAAGTTGTGTTTGAAGAACAGATAAATTTGAAACCTGGTAAATCCCCTAGCAAGTAGGAGAATGCCTTATGTAGCATCTGTTAGTTAGTGACCACGATTATTGGTTATCGCTGTGAGGGCTTTATTTTTCCCCCACAATTAAGTTTTGGTATAATTGTAGGTCATTTTCTCTTGAAAGAAATTAAGAGTTCGTATCAGCTAGTTAAAATACTCAGTTATGTGTGATAAATGAACTTTGAGATTTTGCTCAAATCAGATAAACGATTAAATCTTCAGTTTTTTAGGTGAAATCCTGGTCACTGAAATTACTAAATAGATTTTTGCTGAAAGTGAAGGAGAGGAGGAAAAGCCATTCTAGAACTGATTACTTGCTATCATATTGAATATTGCTGGTTTTGTCAATCCAAATTAAACTCTGATGTAAGCAGAATCTTTTAGTGGAAGTGTTTCATTTATATAAGAGGTGTCATCAACTCGTCAAACAAGTTTCATATTGCTTTGTAATCTTCAATATGCTTAAACGTTATTCATGAACAAGGGATATTAAAAATGACTGAAGTATGGGACTGAGATTTTTTTTTTGTTTGAAATGGAGGCATTAATATTTTCGTAGTCTGCAAATGGAGACAGTAATATTTCAGTAGTCTGATTTTACTGACTGAATGTTATATGCTTAAAGGACTTGCGCCGTTCTGGGGGGAGTCTTCCCATTGAATATTCTCTTTTTTCGTGACTATTTACTTTAGTAAATTTTTATGTTATACTTTAACATGCCTATTATTTCAACAGCTTTATAAAGCCACCGGAGAATTGCATGCACTTGATTTGCAAAGAATTCATGGGCCTCCTTTTCTCTTTCTGGAAATATGTGCAGCATTTTTCGCTTTGGTAGTGGCATAGCTTCAATCGAGTGGGCGTGGAAACAAGTTTTGGCACTAATCTCCAGTTACCTGCTGTATAATTTGTGTCACAATTTAGATAATTCTGGTGGGCTTGAAGACTTTTGTTTCTAATTTTTTCCTTTTTATTACATATACATACAATTGCAATGTTGCTTTTCGATGACTGCAACGTTGCCCTCAAATGCTAAGCAAACCACTGTAGATTCCAGTGCCTTGTTGCAATAAACTGCTGCTTTGTGGTTGTTATACAAGCATACAATCATACCCTTGATTATTTTTTTTTCTCTGAAGTTTTTTGTTTCTTTTTTCAACTTGGTGACGTATGTCATGAACTTTGCGAAAAAAATTGCATGGATGTGAAACTCTACAAATTTTTGGCTGATGAGTTGGATTAACCTCGCTAGATGATTCATAAAATACAGGCAAGATTTCCAAGCGGGAGACAAGCCATAGGATTCTATACGATACGCATTAGGTGGGTGTGATGAATTGTGGACTTGCAAGTTCAAAAGGTCGTGTTATTTGTTGTGTGTTTGGTGGTGACAGCCCCTTGTTATGTGTTTGGTGATGTTGTGTTGTTTTGACAAAACTCAAAAGGTCCACTTTATCCTACAGATAATCACAGGATAT
Organism: Ilex asprella; assembly: GCA_023539305.1. Lineage (NCBI taxonomy): Eukaryota > Viridiplantae > Streptophyta > Magnoliopsida > Aquifoliales > Aquifoliaceae > Ilex > Ilex asprella. Next base: position 462,885 of record CM042196.1, read on the forward strand.
ACTTGTAGGGGTGTTTAGGTATCCATGAGAGGATTGGATTTGAATCCGAATTCAATTCAACCAAATGCAAAATAATCCAAGTTAATTCATTTATATCTCATCCTATTTTTGCTTTGGATGAAAAACATCTGTTTTGTGGACCTCATTTACATGTCCAAATGAAAGATGATTAAATGACCATTGCATACTTTTGTAAAATATTATAATCCAATCTTATACCAACTTTGGATGAATATAACGCCTTTAATTATTTAGGAGGAGTAGATACTTGGAATAGTCATGTAATAAAAAAATGAAGTCTATAAAATAAAATGTACCATTATTATGCAACAAAATTTTGATTTACTATAGTTGTTTTTATTATGTATTTTTATGTGGTAATGTTTAGTCCCTTTTTGAACAACACAACCTTCTACAAAACTTTTAAATTTTTTTTTTTAAAACTTTTGTGCAACACAATTTATCACAAAAAATATGAATGGACAGCAAAAGTAAATATCAAACAAAAAATAAAATTTCATCCGAAAATCTTACTTACCGGAACCAAAAAAAAAGAGAGAATAATAGATAAACGCCTAAACTTTGTCTTATGGATATAACACCCCACCCTCCACATTACATAATATTGTCTGCTTTGGGCCCACTAGTCCTCATGGTTTTGTTCCTCCTAGTACCTCTGGAAAAAGGTCTTATGACATGTAAGGTGAGAGACTTACATATAAACTTAAAAACTTTCCTCTCCTTAACGGATGTGGGTTATCATGATCTCACAATCCACCCCCATTAGGGTTGCACGTCCCCGTGCAGTAGCCTGTTAGCTACTTGCCCGCCCACTACACGCAAGCATGGTAGTGAGTGCCCCACACTCGGTCCAGGCGAGAGTCGGCTCTGATACCATTTTGTAACACCCCACATTTTGTAACTCCCCACCCTCCACATGACATAATATTGTCCGCTTTGGGCCCACTGATCCTCACAATTTTGTCAGAAACTTTCCTCTCCCTAACCGATGTGGAATATCAGGATCTCACAATCTACCCCTCTTAGGGCTACACATCCCCATGTAGTAGCCTGCCAGCTACCTGCCCTCCCACTACACTCGAGTACAACTGGGCCCCACACTCGATCTAGGCGAGAGTCGGCTCTGATACTAATTTGTAACACCTCATCCTCTACATGACATAATATTGTCTGTTTTTGGCCCACTGGCCCTCACAGTTTTGTTTCTCCCGGTACCCCTAGGAAAAAGTCTTATATCATGTAAGGTGAGAGGCTTACTTATAAACCCAACAATTTTCTCCTCTTTAACCTATGTGGATACCAGGATCTCACAATATTGTGTTTATAAGTAAGCCTTTCACCTTATATGATATAAAGACCTTTTCTGAGGAGTACTGGAAGGAACAAAATCGTGAGGGTCAATGGGCCGAAAACGAACAATATTATGTCATGGGGAGGGTGGGGTGTTACAAAGTCGTATCAGAGCCGACTCTTGCCTGAATCGAGTGTGGGGCCTTACCATGCTTGCATGTGGGCGGGAGGTTACTAGTAAGTATGCTTGTGCTGCACGGGGACGTCCAGCCCTGAGGGGGATGGATTGTAAGATCTTGGTATCTCACATCGGTTAAGGAGGAGAAAGTTGTTGAGTTTATAAGTAAGTCTCTCACCTTACATGATATAAGACATTTTCCCAAGGGTACTAGGAAGAACAAAATCGTGAGGGTCAATGGGCCAAAAGCGGATAATATTATGTTATGTGGAGGGTGAAGTGTTACAATGGAGACCCTCCAAATGAAAAAAGGCAATAGGGTTAAAATTTTTAATATGACCTAAATACATATATGTCTTGCATATGTCAATACTAATCAAACTAAAGATGACAAAAAACCTCTCAATAAGACTTTTACACAGAACGAATTTGATATGAAATATGTTGACCTATTTATCCTTTGCATTCAATGAATTTATCCATTTAAATTCAACCATTTTTTTTGTCAGCATGTCTAGAATTCCTAAGCTTATACAAACTTCCCATTCTCTGGTTTCAAGGCAAGTATGAACAGAATTAGAGAGAGAGAGAGAGAGCGAGAGCGAGCGAGAGAGATTCTTGTTGCCGAGGTCCATACGACACAGACAACAACAGAGGAAGAAAAGGGGGGAAAGAGAGAGAGAGAGAGATATAGTTGATCAGATCTCATCCTATTAGATTTGGTTGAATGTTATATCCCCTCGTTGCTGTAGAATTCCATAATTCGCTGGAGAGTTCCAGACGACATAGATTGCAAACGAAGAGAGGGGCAAACCTGGTTAATGAGAGCTGTGACCAAGTGCCATTTACGGAAGAAAGGGGGAGTGGGTGAAAGTGAAAATAGATAAAAACCCTAGAAAAAATATAGTGGAGAATATTTTAGTAATTTAAAACTAATCCTTTTGAATCCCACACTTCACATGGGATCCAGTTATCCGCCTGATAGTGGATTATTGGCTTCAAAAACTATGAACAAGTTTTTGAAACCTAACGAAAATCTCATTCCTTTTGACATATCCAAAGCAAGGATATGTAGACTCCCACCTCTAACCCCCAAATCTGATGATCCAAACACCCCAACCCCCCCGCGGGCACGGGTATTGGCTCAGGGTGATATGGTATTGTAACGGCCCACCCACCACGTGTCAACATATTGTCCGCTTTGGGCCTACTGACCCTCACGGTTTTGTTCCTCCTAAGTTCCCTTGGGAAAAGGCCTGTTGACAAGTGAGGCTTGGGACTTACATGTAAGCCCAGCAACTCCCCCTCTTCCAGCCGATGTGGGATACCAGGATCTCACAATCCACCCCCCTTAGGGCTGCACGTCCCCGTGTAGCTGCCAGCCCCGAGTCACGAACTACCGTTCTCCTCCTCGTGCCCGCCCACCACGTGACCCGTGCAGGGCCCCACCCTCAGATCGGGCAAGGGTCGGCTCTGATACCATTTTGTAACGCCCCACCCACCACGTGTCAACATATTGTCCGCTCTGGGCCTACTGACCCTCACGGTTTTGTTCCTCCCAAGTTCCCTTGGAAAAAGGCCTGTTGACAAGTGAGGCTTGGGACTTACATATAAGCCCAGCAACTCCCTCTCTTCCAGCCGATGTGGGATACCAGGATCTCACAGGTATGATATGTGATCTTCCTCACTTCACTCTGGCTAGTACCTTGGCCCAAAATACAACACACAGAGGTAGAGAGGAGAAGATGAGAGAGATTCAAAAATTAAAACGCCTCATGAATCATGGAGTTTTTTTCCTAAATTATTGTGATTTTCTAATTAATTTCCCCTCTAATACGATTTCTAACTTATTTCTCAATATACCATTTTTCTATAAGAGTGTGATTTGAAGTTTAAACCATATTTTTCGTTATAAGAATGTGTTTGCAAACCACATTTGTAAGTTTTTTTATTGAAATCATGTCTTCAAAACACTTTTACGCAAACCACATTTGTAAGTTTTTCTATTGAAATCATGTTTTCAAAACACTTTAACAACAACATTTGTAAATTTTTCTATTGAAATCATGTTTTCAAAACATTTTAGCATTTAAAAGTGCGGGTTTAAACCACATTCTTATAGAAATAATGGTAGTTTGAAAATATGGTATTGAGAGCATATAAAGTTGGAAAATAAGGTAGAATTGCAATCAATTCACCAACCATGTCCCATTGGCCTCGTTATTGAGAGAAGAGTTAAAACAACAGTCATGTCCTCTTTGTTTCAGTATTAAGTTCAAAACCAGCAAGAGCAAGGCAACATAGAAGTTCTCATTGCCTGCAAGGCAATATACTGTTTCTTTGAACGCAGGCATGCAAGATGATCAAGCAGCAGGTAGGCATTTCTCCCACATGCCATACTTTGAACTGAAGCTTCCTCCTCCCAAGCGCTTCGCTAACTCTAAGAAAACCGCCCGAGCACAAGCATCCCAAGTTTTTGCCATCTCTCCAAGCGACATGGGCTGAGGAAGTTTGCGAAGTGATAAAGTGAACCTTGACTTTGCCTTCTGTGACAGGTCTTCCAATTCTTCACTGTCACTAATGGAGTAAATCAATTCACATCATATCAACATAGCTATTCAGACTGTAAAAGGGAAATGAAAAAAAAACTCAGGGTATTTCGTCCCCTCTTTAGCTGACCAAGCTCCATCCACCCATCCATCCATCCATCCATAAACATATAATCTTCACAGTGGATTTATGGAACAATTACAAGTGCTAATAATCGTTGCTTTGTTGAGCCATAACTTTGCTGAAGTTCGTTCATGTTATACGTTTGATTGAACACTAATGGTATAGAGATTCAAAGAAGACTTATTTTAAAAGAAGAAATATAAATGGCTCGATCTCTCACCTACAACCAACAGGTGACATATCCATGTATACAGGTGATGAATTCGGATAATCTGCAGGAACAAGCAATTGTACAACAAAGTTTTGCCACTGTGAACAGAAACATAAGAGCACACCAATGAGTAAATTGAGAACAGACGGCATTAGAAAGTAGGGATATCAGATCGTCCAAAGAATATAATGTGAATTAAAGTTGATAGAAATTCTTTAGAGCCCCACCATTTGTGATAAAGCACAGTGCAGCTTAAAGTCCTCACTAAGGCCCAGAGCCTTGTATGAGCACCTGACAATGGTTCCTTCACCAGCTTTAGCTGCATCTTTAGTGCAATCTAAAACCACATCCAACACAGTTTCGACTAGCTGCAGGTTGATGGCTTTAATATCTTGTAAGAGCACAACATTGGGCTGCGTCAATAAACATATAGTAATTCTTGTCAATATACAAGCAGATACCAGAGTAGCATGGACATATGGTGGGCAAGACAACCAGGAATAGAACTAGAAACAATGAGCAGAATTCGTCAGAGAGATTGTTGCGGTGGAGTGAACAGTGTGATACATGTCAAGGATATTGGAAAGGCCAAAAGTATGTTAGTAGGTAGGGTAAATAATCCAAATATGATAACTTGCTAACGATTTTATTTCAGCAGCTAAGAAAAGTTGCTAAGTCAAAGTAGCAATGTTTTCAACCCAGTTTAGAAAACCAGGAGGTCCAGGACCTATATAAATATAAAATTAAGTAGCTGACACAATATGTGAAATCAAGAGAAAACAGACTATACCATTTAAAACAATTATTACCATTGAGAAGTATAAAGATGTACGGCCAAAAAAAGAATATGATCATGATGAGAACTTTACAGAAAAGAAATCCATTTATAGATTTATTAATTTGAAACTGTGCAACAAAAGATAGTGATTGTCATCAGTCATCATCTACTTAGGACTTGAAGAAAGATGAAAATGGGATCATAAGAGACTGTCAAGGCCACCCCAGACAGATGCTAAATTGTTCTGCTAAAAAAGTACAATGATACGAGTCTGAACTGTACAAGTTACACAAGAGGCCCTAACACACTTAAAGTCAAAATTTTCATTTTCATTTTCCAATTTTGGCCAAATAATTATGCTGACATTAACGTTTAGTAAACAACACTACCAGATACAGGAGAAACAAGCCATAAATCCTTATCAAGGATTAACAACAGGCAGTAATTGGAAAATTTTCCTGGGAAAATGATTCATTCAATATGCTGTATTGAACATATATCTGAGTTATTATACCCACCACATGTATACGACAAACTATGCTAACAACAGACACGTATATTGATTTTGACAAGACATGAGTATTCACTTTAAAAAAGAAAAGAAAAGAATTTATGCTATTCTTAAAATGCAATGTTGCATAGTTGCATATTGTTTTGTCAAGCATAAAAGTACTAATGCATCACATTTCACCCAACTGTTCTGGCACACATACGAAAATGACTCACCAAGTTTAATACACCTGAGAAAATAACTATAACAATTGATTCTACCTCCAAAACAGAACATTTTCAAAAACACCCAGACCTTTACCCTGATGTGCTCTTTCAAATAGCATAGACACTTCCTGTGACTACATCAAATTCACATGTCCTGCTGTTACACATGACGATTGGCATTATGCAGATTAGGATTGTGTTTCTTTCATAGAGCTTCTTTGAAATTTCCTTTGTATTTCTATAATTTCCCTTGATCTAAATCACAGAACAAATATATTCAAGTTCTTAGTCTTAGGTCGAGTCAGGCATTAAGCAATCCAAGGGTTGTAATGTTTGAAAAGATCAATATTATAAGTGTTATACGCCTTCCTAAATATGCCAGGCCTTCAAGGTTTGTCCATTTTCCTTCAGTTCCCTGTGTAACCTTACAGAACATAAGTGGGGGTAGAGATTGGATTTCAAGAATACAGGATGCTGCCAGAAATCTCCTCCTCTTCTTCCCATCCCCTGCTTCCCAGCCCCTTCTTCTCTCTTCTTCCGATCTTCACATTTCAACCGTCGTCAACCATCTTTGGTGGCTGCATTAGAGATCCTTTGACTTGATCCTATGCACCAGTTGTGTCTTGGAAGTCTGTGTTAGCACCCTCTTTCTCTTGTTCAGAATTTTGTTTTTCTACTCTTTATAACCCATCCCACTTTGAATCCTCCATTTCTCCATCAACTTTCAGCCCAGTTTCACCATAACCATAAGCAAGGATCAAAATGTCGTGTCAAAACGTCCGAAACGTTTCGGAATTTCAACACACCGACAGGAAGCATGGGTTGAATCCAAAAATTCCAAAGTTTCAGTCAAAACGTCACTGTGTCGGACCGTTTCGGTCGAAACATGTCGAAACAGTATCTAGAACTAAAAATTTATGTGTTTTAATCATAGTGTACACAATGATTTTAATATTAATGAAATAATATTATTTATTAATTTGAAGACACAGTTTAAATTAATAAATTAGTATTATAATAATATGTTGCACAAATTAGTATTATAATAATATGTTGCACTTAGCATTATTAATTAGTTATTAGTATTATAATAAAATTGTATTATTAATTTGATAATATTCTAATT
>CM042196.1:470278-488303 GCA_023539305.1 Ilex asprella
TACACAATGATTTTAATATTAATGAAATAATATTATTTATTAATTTGAAGACACAGTTTAAATTAATAAATTAGTATTATAATAATATGTTGCACAAATTAGTATTATAATAATATGTTGCACTTAGCATTATTAATTAGTTATTAGTATTATAATAAAATTGTATTATTAATTTGATAATATTCTAATTTAAATGATTTTCGCCTCATGTCAGACCTTTTTTTCCCTCCAATTTAAATTTATTCTTATATAAATGGATGTTAACCAAATAAATATGTTAAATTAATCAATTATTTAGCTTATTTTTATAAATTTATAGATTATATTTGTATTTTTACATGTTTCCACGTGTTTCCATATTTTTTCTGCGTTTCCATTGTGTTTGCGAAACGTTTTCGAAACGTTTCCGTTTTTTAGCTGACCAAAATGGTACTTCGAAACGATATTTTGATCCTTGACCATAAGTATTAATATTTGCCCAATCCAAAGGATTGATTGGACTTACCATGGATTTCATTACAATACTAGGACTTCAGTTGTTGGTTTTCAAGTGCTAGTTTCATATTTGTCTGCAAAATTTTGTTTGCTAAATAATTTCCAGCAATATTTTATAGCTTAATCGACGTGATCTCTGTCAAGCAGCATTTATGCATGACTGTTTGCTTCTCGTATTTTTTTAGTTGTTCATATGTTTACTCAAGGCATGTTTAAGAAAGTGTCATAACTTTTGACAAACATTAGGCTGCGCCAATATCATCACAAAAACTTGGAGCCGCTGTCATGTGCCACCGAAATGGTCTATGGGTAGTTCCAAAAAACATACTTCAATGACAGGACATTTTCACAAGTAATTAACACATTGGTTATATCATACCTCCATCTTCGATCTCTTGATCCGAGAAGTTGCAGTGGACTCCATTTCAGGTACCTGACCACGTATATGCTCAAAGCTATTATTTTCACCGAACGGTGATGACAAAGCATCCAAAGCCAGTACACTTATGTGGCGATTCATCCGTTCTTCTGAAACAGTCTCATGTTGCAAGCTGAAGTCATCACCTGATTGTAGTTGGTATCTTATATCTTCTGCCAAATCTTGACCAACACCATTTCTAGATTCACCAAATGGTGATGTTCCAGCTCTTCTATCAGTTAGGGTGACAACTGCACCAATGTCCTGTACAGAGGCACTCAACGCTTTGTGTGATATTGATTTTACCTGAAAAGAGAAATCTTAAGATTTCATTATAGGTTTGCATACAAATATGCATGGATACATATAACAGGCATTGACTAGTAATTTTAATGGATGCTCTCATCATGATGTTTTAAAATGAAACCACACATCTAGTGCGGGCCATATAACTTGGAAACCAGACATGAGTCATGATGACTTATGAGACGGTTTTTATGAATACATCCTAAATTGTATAACAACAGAGTATCTCCGGTATGCATTTAATCAAAGAGAACCTAACAGTGATAACGATGATACTTGTACTAGTAATAGTGAAGACAACTTCATCCCACAAAGTGTGTAGGATTCAAAAAGAATGAATAATGATGATAGAACCCATTTTTGATGCCACTTACATAATAATTTCGGAAAATAATAAAGAAGGAATATTTATTACATAAGCATTTACTACAGTATAGATATTGTGTAAGTCTTATTAAGGCCAGTCTTCATTATGAAAATGGCGTATTATATCTGTACGATCTATATGAATTTTTGGAATTTCCACCTTGTGGTACGCCACCACATCAATCCTCTACTAAGTGGGGTGAAAAAAGCAACTTTTTTGTTATTTTATTTTCCTCCTCCGACATAATTTACAATGATGTTTTTGCCAACTAAATAAATAATAAAGTGGAAATTTTTCAAGGAGAAAAAACTAAGGGTATAAAAAGTAGCAAATGCTACAATTACAATGAATATAATCACTTCGTAATATGAGTTGCAATTGGTTCAGCGGTGCTATTAAAAACAACCTTCTATGTGCTATCAAAGCTCTCGTCTTTTCTCCTTTCCTTTCAGTCAAGGTCTAACTCGCATAGCTAATGAACGAGAATACCTTAGAATCTAACCGACTATAGTCCCTAAGAACCAGCAAGAAAACCTCCCTTACTCAACCTCTTAATCCTAAAAAAAGCCCTTTCTTAGAACATCATTTTTCAAACAAAATAGGAATGGTATACTAGTTAGTTAAGGAGGAAAAATCTGGAGTACAAATATACTATTTTTTACATTAATGGAATATGGAATAAATTTTGTACATTAATGGAATATGGTCCATTGTGGAACACTGGAACATATACATGACGACAACAACACAATGGAGAAATAGGATTCATGAAGCCGACCAGAAATAGTTGGGGCAAAACTTTGTTTAGTTGAGTTGAGTTGTAACCATAATGATAGCACATAAAATAGAGAAATAAGCTTTATCAGGACATAAGTAGTATAATGTAAGTCGCAAATGAGATCCGCAAGTCCCTACACAAGAGCTTGTTGACCATGACAGAGATGGGCAGTGACACAGTATGCAAGACCCTCGGTTAAAGGTATTTTAGGAAAAACATGGAGTAGGCAAGTGGTTGAAGGTGCATTAAATGAGGAGATCATCTTTGCAGGACATAATTGAAATAATGCAAGTTGTTAAGACTATTATGGGGAAGGCAAGGGGGTGGGGTTGGCTAGTCGCTTTTATTTTAGGTTGTAGATAACAAAAGATATTATGAGACATCATTGGAATATCATAAATGACTAAGGATAACATGGAAAACTTGAGGGGAAGACAAACTCACAAGGAATACAATCATTACTAAGGGTGAAATAATAAATCATGTGAGGACAATGGAGGAGGGAAAAGATATGATGAGATATCACTGAAATAAAATAAATGAGTAAGCGTATAATGATGAAATTGAGGGGAGAGGGGGGAGGAGCAAGCCACTTTTATAATACTACCTGAAGGCTAAGTAGTAGAATGCAAATTGTAAAGGGTATTTTTTTTGGAAAAATCACAGAAGGGAAAAATTGGCCATGACACAATAAATGAGGGAAATAGCTTAATTAAGAAGTGGTAGAATACAACTTGTTGAAGGTATTTTAGGCAAAGCACCGGAGGGAGAAAAATGAGGTATTTTAAGGATAGCACGGGGGAAGGAAAAAGTAGCAAGGCATCTCCATTATGGGTAATAGAAAAAATATAGAATTGCAAAGTACTCTGAGTATTTAGAAATATATGCTCATGCAAACAAAGATATATGCATGTGCCTAGATCAATGTTCTTAGCAATATGCACAAACCACTTCAAGTAAGCGGTTAAATGGTTCTCCTTTAGCATGTGATTGCTGATTGCCTTCTAGACTGGTGAAGTCTCTGAGCAAGGGGGAGCTCAATATCCCAGGTGTACTAGTGGCAATAGATTGATTCTGGATTGCGGTCTGTTTGGCTGGCACAGCTTGAGGTTGTTTTTTATCTTCAGCAATTGGTAGTGAATAAATACTGGAAGCGTTTTTCTGAGAATCCACTAGTATAGATGATGGAGTTAAGGGAGTCGAAGGAGAAGGAACAATAAATGGTGAAGTAGTGGATTGCGAAGGTGTTCCAGCCTTTGAAAATGGCAAGAATGCATTCTTCAGGTCAACCTGCGGAGAAGAATTGTGAGAGGGTTGAGGAGAAGCAGCAGGAAGTTGACTAGGAGTTGATGGAAGCAGTATCTGTTCTGCTTGAAGCATTCTGTTACTGACACCCATGGCCTGTCCCACCTTTGGTTCATTAACCTCATTTATCTTCTGCATCAACGACAGTCTGTTTTGCTCAATCAACTGCGGTTGTATTGGTTGCTTCAACTTCTGCGTCTGTGCCATTTTATGTTTCTGTTGTTGCATGTTAGGCTGGAATGGGTTTATAATAGAGCTTGACGGTAAGGAATTCATGGTAGGATCTAATGCATTCACCATTGTCCTTTTTGGCATGCTTCCAGTATTTTGATGTGCAGTTGTCAATGAACAATGCTGCAATGGACTTACAGTTCTTTGTTCTAATCCAATTTGAGAACCACTAGGAGAAGTTATCAGGCTTGTCTGGTGTGGCCTGCTCAGATTACATTGTTGCGATCTGTCCAAACCATATTGAAGAAGACCTGAAGCATTTCTTGTTTCTGAGCCTGTTAAAGAGCTATTGTGGAGTGAGTCTATCATGTTTGCTTGTGCGTTCAGAAGACAATGCTGGGATGATAACTGAGGTGAACCAACAGGTGTGATTGTTAAGCTTGGACTTGACGGATTGAACTGAGGTCTCATTTCTCTTTGTTGCCGCAACTGAGGGTTTGAATACTGACCGCCAGGTAGCTGAAGTAGTTGTTCGTGGTGCTGAACTGAAACAGGATTCTTGACTCTAACATGAGTAAGATACCATGTGACCACATTCATATAGTGGTAAACTTTTTCCTTGGTCCAATGAGTCATATCAGCTCTGGGCATCTGCAAGAACTTCAGAATTTTTTCTATAAAAATTCTAGTTTTTTCGTATTTTGTTGCTGCCTCTGCATTTGGTGGCTGCAGGAGAAAATCATACATCAAACAACACAAGGGTAGAACGTTCTGATGACATGATAAAACAGATATTAATGAATTAAATACAGGTCAATAAGAAATAGCATATCTTAAGCACCTGAAGGCACATTTCATTGACTCGGTTGTATAAATTAAGCAATTCAGGCAAGTAAATGTCCCTCATTGACTGAAGCTGCAAAGGAAATTGAACATTGTGACCCATTAGCAAAGGTCTTAAGTTGTAAGAGCCAAACCATAATATGCAAGGGTCATTATGATTGAAACTGGAGATGCGAAAAAGGGTAGAAAGAACGTGGTTGGACATTTTGAAGTAACTGGAATGATCTCACAGAAATGTCAACCTCTATTTATTAAAATTAAAAAGGAGAAACCAGGTCCAACCCAAGGTCTTGGAATTTAAGACATAGATGAGTTGAGTCATGAAACCAGGTCCCACCTCGTTCTCGTGGATATTAAGTCATGAGCCTCTAGATTTTTCAAGATTGGAAGGAGTGGAGAGGAAATGTCAAGTTAAAATTAAAGTGTAGGATCCACTTAATGAATAACTGACGTTGAAAATTACTTAAACTCACAAAAATAAACTGAATTGAGAAAATCTAAGTAGTTGTGGTGGATGGAAACATTCTAGCTTTGTCCCTACATTGTAGACAGCTATGATGGCTACAATAACTTAAGAAAAATGTTAAAAAAGTCTAACATTCCATGGGAAGAAGGGACGATACAATAAGATTTTCTCTTCAGGACATATTCTGATTGCAACTTCTCATCATTGTCCTTAGCCTGAAATGGCGTAAGTCTGTCAAGAGAATTTCCAACAGGAATAAGTCCTCATCCACCTCCTAGAATTGAGACTAATGCATTGACAGTAGAGAGAGCAATCTGGAAGCATACGACTAGATGCAATCCATGATAAAAGGCAACAATGGATCCTTCAGATGACTTCTCAAATAATAAACCACTTTCTCACTCATAAATGCTAGTGCAATAAAACTTATTGAGGTACCAAATCTATAATTTTATTCTCTTCCTAATGATTATGATTTAAAATTTAATTTTAATATTTGCTATAGAAATGAAAGAATATGGGCATGTGCATATTTTTGAATGAAACACATTAATAACTTTGATTTGTTAGTAGTTAAGAGAAAGCTTACAAACTTTCTTGAGTATTGATAAGATACCACACGTGTTCTTTCATTTGTTTTTTCTTTCCAAAAAATTCAATCCTATAAAAGCATCATGTATTTTTCTTCCATATTGAGGTGAGAATCATTAATTGAAAATAAGTGCTCCCTTATTAAAATTATATAAGAACTTTATATTTGGTAATTATAACATTCAATCATCTAGACCTCTAAAATTTGTATGTATTAATGTGTCGATAATTGGTTAGTCATTGGTTTATGTAAGAACCAAGTTCTAATATATGTAAGAACCAAGTTCTAATATATGAGGCTTCCTCCATTGCGAGGCCTGAGGAGGCACATGTACCAAGTCTTACCTCCGCATCTGGAGAGGCAGCTTCCTCTCATCACCACTTGAATACAATTCAGAAGCCACTTTCTGGGAATGACAATGGGTGCTAGTTTTCAATTTGTTAAATTTCTTATTTTTATTTAGCATTGACAATGTAGCCTCAAAACATTTCTTATTTTTATTTAGCATTGGCATTGTAGCCTCGACACAAAAAATTCAAAATATCACAACATTCTTTTCATACTATTTCCTAAACCATGAGGTCTTAACCAACTCCAAAACTGTCTACATTCCACATTTGTAACCATGATTAGGAGAATTTTAGGAAAGGATGCAAAGGAGTACAGATGGATGCAGTTTGTGTTGACTTAAAAACAACAGATTTATTTCTAAGTTTGTAACATCACAAAAAATTCATGCCAACATCGTGTTTGGAGAGTCAAATGCAATTGTGAAAAATACCGAAGAAGTCCATTTTGAGCAGGAAAAAAGAACTTTTAGAGGTTCAATTAGAGAAAAGACCTCCAATCATCGCAGGCTTATTTTTTCAGAGTGAATATGTGGTCTAAAAAATACAACTAATCTGATACTCAAACTAACAGATACACAAACCTCAGCGTTGGAGTTAGGTTTATTCTTCACATCCAATATTGTGAGGTGGATGATGACAGCACTCAAAAGTGTACCAAAAAGGTTAAAAAGCCTCAAGTTAAAGGTTCATATTATTATATGCATAGTTGTGTACTCATGACCTATTGTGAATCGATAAACTATGTTGAGAGTGATTCAAATCATGAAGAAATTAACAGATACACAAACCTCAGCATTGGAGTTAGGTTTATTCTTCACATCCAATATTGCGAGGTGGATGATGACAGCACTCAAAAGTGTACCAAAAAGGTTAAAAAGACTTGAGTTAAAGGTTCATATTCTTATATGCATAATTGTGTACTCATGATTTATTGTGAATCGATACCCTATATTGAGAGTGATTCAAATCAAGAAGAAATTAACAGGTGTACAAGCTGCAAAAATATAATATATTGTAAGAACTAAGAAGTAATACTAGACTTTCCTTAGTAACATGTCTAGTAGCCCAATGTAAGGTGCTTGGCATATTCTTTCAATCTATTTATAGTTTCCCAGAAGCTGCATTACTATTGCCAACTTTCTTTCTTTCTTTTTTGAGAAAGTGACTTAAACCTCAAGATAGTAAAATGGTTTTACATATTTTCTTCACTCACCAAAGTTGTAAAAAAAGTGCCACTAAAAGCATGTCCTTGAAGAACTTACAACTATTTTAAGATCCGATTCTAACTTATTTACAATTTCTCATCAAATTGATTTGTTTAACCTCCCAAATGTTTTCTTTTCATTTCATGATATGTGCGCTGTAGTCCTCTTTTGTGCCAACATTTTTTCTTCTTTGAAAGAATCTATTTAATTGCCGTCAAATCCATTTTTCTTTTTCCATCTCATCTACCATTTCTTCATTGAGAAACTTCCAAAATCTCCCCAAACTTCTAGTTAACAAGAAAAAGTCGATGTTTTAGTTGTGAAACACTACCTTAACATCCCATGACGAATACTACATATTGGTTTCGGTTTATAATTATTGCCCTTGCCGTTATTGGAAGAATACAATAATCCCCCATGCGATCATCATTTCTACTACTCCTTATTTAGAAATCACTCTTATTAAACATGACTAAGAAAACAAACTCATCTCAATGGCCAAAGCACACAAGTTCAAAATAAGACTGATCTAAACATTTCTTCTGTCAGTAGGAAGATGATCAAGACAAAGAAAAGGAAAGATAAAGTGAACAAAAAAAACTATTTTTGATATGCAGTTTAGTGAAAAGACGAAGGTAAAGTTCTTTATTTCTTCAAAAGATTTTAGAAATCACCCTTGACATAACAAAAAGAAAATAAAAATATTAAAATACAACTGTTTGAAGGGCTCTGGGTACCTTTTTTGAGGGATCAACAGAAAAACAAATAATAAAACAGTTTTTTTTTGTGGCATGAATTCATCCTGAATTGGGAGTATGAAGGCACAAATATTAGCTAACATTCCCTACTATATTATATCTGACTTACCAATTGCTATTGTAGAGGGGTCAAATCAAATCAAACTATTAGAGCATCCAATCCAAACCCAATTATCAATGAGTGAAGTGGCCCTCAAGTATTTAAATCAACCTTAGTGGTCCTAATTACTCCATGTGGGATACAAGTTTTCTAAACACTCTCCCTCATGTGGTATCCTTGCTTGCACTTGGGGTCAACAAACAACAGACTTAGCCCACTGACTATCTACCATGTTAGAACATCTAACCCAAAACTAATTGGCAATGGGTAGAGTAACCCCTCGAGTATATAAACCAACTTTATGGTTCTAATCATTCGATGTGGGATATAAACTTTGTTGACACAAATAAATAGTAAGCCCCTCATAAAAAATGGCAGGTCTAAAGTCCTTTAGTTACTTATTCTAAACTTATAAATTTTAAAATTAAAGCAAAAAATTACTGTAACAAACATTATAGAATTACTGTAGCAATACTGCTCACACAACATTGTTGTGGCATCATTCATGCTCACATGCAACGCACAAAAGAAAAGATATTTTTCATCTATGATAGTATTCAAGATTCTATAAATTTAATACTTGTGATAAGCTTGTTGAGGGTAGCCTTAATTATTTCAGAGTTCAATGTCTGAATAAGGCTCAAACGTTTCTGTCATTTGAAGGTTCATAAGTCATAAAAAAGAACTCATGATGTCAAGCATCTCCCTGGAGCTCCTAGTTGCCTTTATCTTTAACAATTGAACAATAACTGCCTGCCTTCATCTTGACGTGATTGTTAAACATACTTGAGGGTGTGATTGCCTAGATTCCTCTTTTCCTTTTATCCTGCTTCCTCTTCTTTCAATTTGAGTTTCTTCCATTACTATAATTTCATTTGATGTGATATACCAAAAATGTACACCTCCCTATCACCTTATATAAACCATTTCAATTCCAAAACCTTTTTCCTCAAATTCCTCATCACCCATAAGCTATTTTTGGCCCTACGTAGCACTGAAAACTAAGAAAACCCTGCATCCTTTAGTCATGTAATCATAAACTACATAAACAGGACAACTGACCATGAAAGTACCTGTGGGTAGGCTTGATCACGCCAATCAGCCGAGTTTGAATGTTCAGTCTGACGTGGAGAGTCTACTGATGCTAGAATCAAGATAATAATGTTGTATTAGCCAAACAATATATTCTTTATGTTATTTGTGGGGTTGGGATTGGGGGGGTGGGGGAGTTTTATAATTCCAATTCTAGTCATGTATTGCATCCAAAACAGGTACATATTATGGAATACATGACTATCCATCCAACTATCCAGCTAAAGAAGCCAATGCAAATAAAGAGTAAGGAATTCATAAAACTTGAAAAGTGAGCTAGATAGGAGTACAAGTACCGGCCTTCCTTGTTCCTTGGCGGTTGTCCACCTAAAATACCAACCCCAAGGTCAGGGGTTCAAAGGTTGGTGGAGAGAGAAGAGCAATAACAGTACAAGTAAACAGGACTGATAGACAATGTGCAGTTACATGGGGACAGTTGAATCTCACAAGCTATGAGAAATCACCAGGGAACAACCTAAAAAGGTCATAATTAATGCACAAGACCGTCACATATACCGGGTGTAAAAGATGTAAGTGGTAGGCAGCCCTATTCCGTTTTTTGGAGATATTGATTCTGAGAATCAAACCAGCATTTTTGTTGCTTGGGTGGATGAGCACTTGGCTGCATTTAAAGTCCGACTTGTACCCATAAACAACCCATATTAGTTAACATTGTCGCGTTTTTGAAAAATATGAATAAATCAGGTTGTAAACAGAGTGGCTAAATGATACAGCTTGCGGATGGCATTGGAGGAAATAGTGTCAAATCCAACTCATGTATAATTTTAACTTGTTTTTGCAAGTAACATGAGATATTTGAATTGGGAAGACTTTATCTACATTTTAAAAAGACGTGGGAAGTGGGTAAGGCTACCTACCACTTATCTCTGCAGATTCCACCATTGAAGGGGGATGTCCTAGGTACGACCTTTTTTGAAGAAGAAATTTAAGTGGAAAATGGGCTCAACACAAAATCAGGTATTTTGAAATGGGATATGTTAAGAATAAAAAAAAAATGATTACCGACAGAGTAGTACAAAACATCAGAAGTAGTCCTCAAGTTTTAGAATAACCTGATGAGGCTGCAGGAAACACACTTTGTGAGTGTTCTACTGGCTTCTGATGATCACTGAGCATAACAGTCTGAGGATGAAACGAAGTAGCAGATGTTTGTAGCATTTGCTGTGCAGAACCTGGTAATAAATTACCTTGCTTTTGAGCACCTAGTAACTGATGCAACTGAATTTGCTGCGGGATCTGCTGGAATCTTTGTTGTCCTGCTGTAACTTCAGATTGTTGAAGGATGTGCAATGGATTTTGATGTGTATGCATATTCAGCACAAGTGCTTGTGGTCCATTCATTTGCTGTTGCTGCTGCAATTCACGAGCATTAATTTGCAGACCCAATGGCTGTTGGAATGAGGTTGGCATGTTGTGCTTAAACAGTGGCGGTTGCTGCTGCTTCTCTAGAACATTCTTTGGTAGTCCATGTTCTGGTTTGTGCCGGAATGTTGATTGATTTTTTAGCTGGCCCATTTGCCATTGGTCCTCCATGGTTGTGAGCATCGACTGCTGAGTTGATTGATGCTGAGCTGGCAGCATGTGCTGCTTCTGTTTTTCATTACTGTATCGGGTGGTGTTTGGTTGCAATAACGAGGGTTGAAAATTTGGTTGTTGAACCTTCTGGTTCACAAGCTGATGCCGCAACTGCTGGTTTTGATATGGCTGGAAAACCATCTGCTGCAAAGGCAGACTTATGGGCAGCTGCCCATGTGTCTTGGGTAAAATACTTGACAGCATACCTTGTACAGCTGAATTACAAACGGAATCAAGTGAGTATGCAGACGCAGTCTTCAAGCTAGAGCTATGGCCAGCTGCTTCTATTGTGCTTGTCGGCGTCAGACATTTTTCAGCAGATACCACCAAAAATGAGTTCATTGAGTAATGCAAAGATGCAACTTAGCATACATACTTTTACTTTTCTGTTATGTTACCTTCCATTTATTTCATTTTCATATTGCTCTACTTTCCTATTATGTTTTACTTTCCTAATATTATAATTATCTTCAATATCAATCTAATATAAATAAGTGATAATGTACTGGCAACATACACCGTACGTGCCATATTGTTTCATACTCTTTCTTCCTTTCTTCTTCTTCTCTTTCTTTGCCTAAACTCTACGATACAATTATTCGAGTTTCAACTTGATATCAGAGCATGATACTTGAGTGAATGAGTATGCTCATCAGCTTTTGTGATCATTATCAGTTATTGTAGGGTGCCTGAATTCGTGTCCATATCTTCAATGTTTATCATCAATGCAGATTTTAGTATTTCAGTTGGTTTAGTGCCTTTCAGCCCAGTTTGGTATTGGTTTGGTGGTTTTCATCATGTATCAGCTTCGGGGCAATGTTTTCAATTCGATTTAGTGTCGATTCAGTGGTTTTTGGCTCAGTTTGGTGCTAGTGTAATGGTTTTTATCTTTAATCAATTTTAGTTCATTTTTTTTACCTAGTTTAATGTCGATTCAATGGCTTTTAGACCAGTTTCATGCTTGTTTAGTGGTTTTCATCCAGTTAAATTTTAGATCAATGTTTTAGCCTGGTTCAGTGTTGTTTTGGTGGTTTTTTTGGTGCTGGTTTAGTGGTTTTCATCCCGGTTTAATTTTGATTCACTATTTTTGGCACAGTTTGGCTCTAGTTTAGTGGCTTTCATCCCGATTTAATTCCGATTCAATGTTTTCAACCCAATTTAGTACCAGTTTAGTGGGTTATGATATAGTTTGGTGTTGGTTAGTGTTTTTTATCCCATTTTAATTTTTGGTTAAGTGTTTTCAACCAATTTAATTCCGGTTTAGTGGTTTAGTTGTTTTTTGATTCAAGTTTGATTGAATTTTCATTGTGGTTTAGTATTGGTTTTGTTGTTTTCAACACCGATTGATTCAATTCTGGTTCTGCTTGGTTTACCTGATTTGCGTTTAACTACGGTTTAATTTATTGTTGCTTGTGTTTCGTTGCAGTGTTGTTGGTTATGTTCGTTTGTGCCGATGTTGTTGTTGGTGGTTCTAGTGTTGTTGTGTTTATCCTTTGTCGTCACCGTGTTCTTTTCCTCTTTGTTGTCGTGATTGTTGTTTGCTATGACTTGTTTTGGTATGATCGTTAATTGTTTCTCTAGAGAACCAATGGGAAGTTTTAGACCTCACATGGAATAACCACTTGGATTCATTGCTCATGAGGAGTATTGTGGTAACAAAGTCTCTGAATTCTCTAAAACGATCACGTAGATCTTGGTTTATATCATTATTGTCTAGGTGGAGATATTGCGGTCAACTCAATGATTTTTTCACCAAACCGTTGACGTGGTCCACCTTTAGTAGTCTTTATTCCAAGCTGGATATTGTTGATCTCTATAGCTTGAAAGGGATAGTTAAGAGTGTTATTTTCCTTTTATGTCACTTTCATATTATTCTACTTTCTTATTACATGGTTTTCCTATTTTGTTCTACTTTCCTAACATTGTAATTGTCTTCAATATCAATCTAATATAAATAGGTGATAGTGTGTTGGCAACACACACCTTGCCACAATATTGTTTCATACTCTTCTTCTCTTTCTTTTCCTAAACTCTAAGATACAATTATTCGGGTTTCAACTAATACCATCATATAGCATCTCATGTGGTGTTTCAGATAGTCAGACAGAATTTCTGACTGAAGCCAAAACACAGAAGACGAAGTAGAAAATAATCAGAAGACATAGGACATGTCTTCTAAATAACCTATTCTTTCCCGAAAACATAGGACATGTCTGCAAACAGACAAAAAATGGCAGAATCTTCGCTAATTCAATAGAAGGGGATCCATTTATCCATTATTGCCTGACAAACAACATCATGTCACAGACTGAGAGAATGTTCTAATACATTTTACTGCATCAAATATCAAGTTGAATTTTTATAATAGGGAAATCTTCAATTTGTAATATTGACCACCTCTAATAAATAAGAAAGGTCAATACTCAGCTTGAAATCAATTAATGAGGTTGCAGAGACGGGTGAACTGAATCAAATCCTAATTTTTGGCTTTAGTTCCATTCATTGGCTTCCTTTAGATTCAAGCCTTCAAGCTTTCAGTTGGTAGCCTGAACATTTTACTTTCTGCCACCTTCAAAAAATGGATCATTATATAGCTTCCCAAGGATTTTATTTTCAATAATTTTAGTATTATTGTTCTTTTGGTGCTAGAACCAAATTAATAGTTCCCCAACAAAGCCAAAGAACTATTGAAAACAAGTGCACTCTATAAATATATCCAAGGACATGCTGTAGCAGTGACTACGGTACCTCAAACATCTGAAAACTTTAATTGAATCTGAAAATGAAGATGGGAAGATCATCACAGAAGCAGCAAAAAAAATATGAGTACCACAGAGAGTCTTGGAAAACTCGGAAACCATGCGCCGTCAAATGGTTTCTAACAAGTAAATAATCAAATCAATTGAGATCTGATTCATTGTCTTAGTCATTTATTTCATTACCTGAATTAGATTCCATGGACATCATTTTCTGACATATGCTGGACGTAGAATCTGACTGAATACAGATAATGTAAACAAATTAGTACCTACCACTGAAAGCCATAATATAATGAACATGCTATCTATAGGAACAATAAATATCTCTGATATGAAACTGAAATTGATATTGCATTATTTGTTGGTAGGCATTGCAGAGTTTAGTAATGCACAGTACTCCATATATCGTTTTCAATTTCTCATAGTTTAGGGGAAAGAAACAACTCAGCGACACATGCAGAAATTCAGTGAATTAATTACTCTTCCCTAAGGTAATTGTGCATTACTCTTAATTATATACCTAATTTTTTAGTTCTGATGCAAAAACTTAGAGAAAAGTGAAAAATTCATTGCTATCAGCTAAGAAGGATATGAAATACAAGAAATATGTAGCCACAGTTTATTACATAAACTTTGCAGCACGGTATAGAATTCATAGAATCCGTTTCATCTTATTTTCCTTATATGTTGGTGGCATTATGGGCTTTTGTGACCTTGTTAGGGTGAAGCTAGAATGCAATATTTATAACTAAATACACTAATCACCCATAGGCAATTATTTTTTTCTTAACTTTGTGTGTGTGTATTGGTGGGGTAGGGGTGCTTGTACATTTGGCGCACTCAACTGGTCCCCAGTGCCATGTATTCATTCCCACTGTAGGCATTCAATTATCTGGATGACCGGCATTCATCAATCCCTCATTTGAATTTCAAAGAGCTCTTGTGAAAAGATTCATTCAATTTACAGGTCTAAACTCAACTGCAAAACGCCTTTCCCATCTATTTGAGGTTTGGTGCAGAAATTTTGTGAGACCGTTCATCTACATTTTGGTACACTGGTTAAAAACAGACTAAGATCTTGTTCTGATTATCTCAGCCCACGTCCTTTATGTTACTCCTGCAATTATTGCAGTACCCTCAATCTACTGTGTCCCTCTTCAACTGCGCAATTACAACTCTTATCTACCCATGGTAGACAATCACACCCAAAGGTAAGGCTACACTGAAGTCGGTGCAAGAGTCTGAGCGAGGGTTGAATAGGACTACATAATATTCTTGTGAATTTCCACTACCTTGACTCTTTTACGACTCCATGGCGGTGATCACCAATCTAAAGATAGTTTGGTCATTTGATGCATTTCACTCATTAGTAGTGTTAAAGATGAGTTTTCTGAACTTGTGATGTCCAAAATTACCAAAGGTCAGGTCTAGTTAAGCCCAGTTAGCAGACTGCTAAGCAACCAATCAACTGGCTCTGGTGAACCAGCTAAAATGTTATGCAAGTACAATCACCCCCCTACTGCTAAGCAACTGTTTATGCATACAGTGATTTTCTCATTTCCTCTAACAGTGAACTGGTAGCATCCTTACACTTCCTGGCAGCCTCAAAGCTAAACTCCGAGACTCCTTGGTCTCACCAATCCAAAAGTTGTGGCAATCTTGTCTGCCGAAAGCATACATTTTCTTCCATTTACTGTGCTATCAAATTGATACTTATTAGGGAGCAGAAGATGTGAACCATCTTCTGGCTGGCTGATCCATCAAGTTCTACTCAGATGAGACGGCTAAGCCATAATGGTTCCATATATTCCAACACTACACTTCTATCAACTTGGACCTTTCTATTGGAGATACAATCAGTGCATGCATAATACAAGTGGTTTCCACAAAATACAAAACATCTAAGACAACGGCAATTTTGTAGCTTCTAAACTGTGTAGGCAAAGACAGCTTATAGAATCCCAAAATGTCTATTACAGATGGATATTCTACAATATCCAATTTGAACAGTCCTACAAGCCATTCGGAATGGATCTTTTCTAGGTTAGGTTTTTGGGGGCTGGAATTTGGGTTGGGGTGTGAATTGGAACTGAAAAGACGGTCTTGATTAACTTCTAAAAGTATCAAAGTCGCGTTTTGGCAATTGGCTGCAAAGGTGCTAGTCGTTTGTCTTTGTCACTACCTCCATATTGTTAGAGCACCCAACCCAAAATTAATTGGCCACAGTGGAGTAGCCCTTCAAGTATATATGCAACCTTGGTGATCCTAATTATTCGATGTATGATACAAGTTCTCTTAACACCTTCCCTCACGTGGGACCAAGCTCACATGTGGGGCAAACAGACAAACAAACAACCATACATACCGAGAAATTCAAATGGGTAAGAGATTTAGCCCATTGACCAGCTAAGACCCAACTCTGATACCATGTTAGAAAATCAATTAACAATAAGTGTAGTTGCCCTTCAAGTATATAAAACAATCTTGGTTGTCCTAATTATTTGATGTGGGATATAAGCTTTGTTAACACATACAATGGCATATCATTTTGAAGACTATCTAATTTTTGTCCATTGACCATCTTACCCCTGAACTTGTATCATACGAACCTAACGTTCTATAATCTCTTGATAATCACACTTGACACAACAAATGTTTATAATTTTCAAGTCGACAGTACATGAAACTTTGGAAAATACACTTGGTAAAGTAATGAACTAATCATCAATACTCAATCTATGAGTGTCTATTTACTATTCTATTTACACTAGGTTTGATCAGACAAGTGGTGAAATACACTAATAGCATTAACTCAATACTCAAAATCACATGACCCATTTATGAATGTGATTGTCCATACTTGGGCTCTCGTAGTAGCCATGTACTTTGACCAATCATAGACGCAAAAGTTAAAACTAGTATATTATGACTAACACCTACTCTAGATTCCACAAGCATTCAACCAACCAGAGTTATTTGTAGCCTAAAGGTCAAGATGAATGTGCCTCAGCTTGCGTGAAATAAAAGTCATCTTATGATTTCCTTAGAAAACCCTAAGGGGTAAAATATATGAATCCAGGGAACTAAGCTGCAATACTCGTACTTGTCACGTGTTCCGAGGATCAAAATTCCATTTCACTTGCATATTTTCAGCTAGCTTAGAAATAGAAACATTTCGTAAATATAGTGGAAACAAAGAAACTACTTGAAGACGTGTGGAAGTAGATGGAAACATACATTAAATTCACATTATTATATAGATAAAGTTAACCATTGATTAATTGAGCATGTTTGTCGTCTTAACATCCATCTATTCTAGATGATGCCAATTGGGAGAATAAAAAAAGGTTAATGTGAGGTCAAAGTTATTTCAATTATGTCAAACACTTTATGAAATACAACTACATCATATTACTACTTCAAATTAAATCAACACATGAATAACATTTTTATTCCTAATTAAGTGCAATTGTTAAGAATGTATTATGTGCATCATAATGTTAATTACTAAATTACCAATCATGTTATCGTATTAAATTAATAATTAATATTTTTCACGCAAAACTTAATCCCACCGTGGAGGCAATTTCACATAACTTAATTTTGGTGAGATCTTTTAAAAAGCATCTCATATTATAGAGTTAATTGAAGTTTTTTTAAAAAAATATGCCAATATAATAGTTGGGTAAATATGATATTTAACAAATTCTAGAAACTTAATATAAAAAATTATACCTTTTAACCTTCGCAAAATATATGAACTCAGGCTGTCTATCTTTAGCTTATTAGAGGTTGCCCACATCAGTGTGATAATATCTCCTAAATTAGTATATCAGCATTGTGGGTCTCTTCACTCATTGTCAATTGGTTTTGAGTTGGATGCTTCAATATAACTATGAAAGTGTCAGGAGTATTTGTAGGACTGAAGACTAATGGTTATATTTTTTCAAAAAAAATTGCATTGAAGTCAACTATCAAGCTCCTAGTTGACTGATGGCTACTGACTAAAGCATAAGCTCTCTCGCCCGACTGTCCCTCTGATGTAGATCGTAATAGCTCTGATACCAAATTGATGTATGTGATATCCTGGTATCCCACATCGGTTAGGGAGAGGAAGGTTGCTGGGTTTATAAGTAAGCCTCTTACCTTACATGACATAAGGCCTTTTCCCAGGGGTATTGGGAGAAACAAAACCGTGAGGGCCAGTGGGCCCAAAGCGGACAATATTATGTCATGTGAAGGGTGGGGTGTTACAAAATGGTATCAGAGCCGACTCTCGCCTAGACCGAGTGTGGGGCCCTGCCGTGCTCGCGTGTAGTGGGCGGGCTGGTAGCTGGCAGGCTACTGCACGGGGACGTGCAGCCCTAAGGGGGGTGGATTGTGATATCCTGGTATCCCACATCGGTTAGGGAGAGGAAGGTTGC
>CM042196.1:490138-520951 GCA_023539305.1 Ilex asprella
AATAGTCCAAGTTTAAGAATATAAAACTCTATGTTATAACTACTAGACACTCAAGGGTGGGTCAGGATGTTACAAATACTCCTTGGCAGAACCCTCTCTAACATTAATTTAGAAAAACGGATGCAATGAAAATCTAATATGACATGTCAATCAAAATATTCTTCTAAATTAGTTGACCAATCCAAGAATAGAATGGGATCCGGAGTACCAAAAAATGTAGAAAGATCTTTAATTGACTTGGCCCTAGGTGCTGAATCCTTGTAGACTTGCTACAATGATGACCTCAATGAAGGACTCTTAAACTAGAGTAAATATGTGGAGTAGAGGCATCATAGATACTCATAAGTGACTCTTTGAACAATGGAATGACATCAAAATAAGTTCAAGAAAGTAATTAACAAATGATTTGGACCCTTTGAATTTTTTTTAATTTTTCAATAAATAAAAATATCAGTTTTAAATTTCTATAGGAGTATGCATACCATAATCTAAGATTTTCTTCGAGGAAATTCTGAAATTCATAAACTTTATGGGGATGATTACGCAATTTTTAGAACTTCTGGGTATGTTTTTGCAATTCTAGAACTTCTGGATGATATTTTTGTGATTTATGAAACTTCCGGGGGTGGTTCTATAACTTTTGGAACTGCTGGGACAGTTTTTTTTTTTGCTGGCACCAGTCAACGCAATGAACAGTGCTAATGAACACTGATGTGATTTTTGTAATTTGTACGAATCGAAATTGGGCTCTGATACCAAATTGATGTAGATCGTATTAATTCTGATACCAAATTGATGTAGATCGTATTAATTTTGATACCAAATTGATATAAATTGTAATAGCTCTGATATCAAATTGATATAGACTAAAAGGGGAAGAATTAGGGATGAGAAGAGAAGAGAAAAAGAAAGAGATGAGAAAAGAGAGAATTTTGAGAGGAAGTAATATCAGTATTCGATAATAATCAAAGTCTAATCTCCATAAAAGTCATGCATGCATCTCTTTATATAGGGAAGCTAAAACCCTAAAATAAATAAATAATAACAAATAAACCCTCAAAAATTAAAAGAAATTGCTTAAAACATAAATATTGAAAGTATCTAAATAACTCTCATAATTAATTTATAATATCTATTCAATTCCTATACGATCTCCATCAGCCCCCTTCTATCTTTTTTGCATTTTCATTCAAGCTAACAACAGGCCAACCTTGTCTCAAGGAACGCGCCTATGCTTAAAATGTGTCCTAACTCCTACCTAACCCAAAAACTAATCATAATAAGCTAGGAGTCTTCGTTGCGGTATGCCTTGCACTATTGAGTACTTGTTGAAGTTCCATGAATTCTCCAATGTTCAGAGACTCGTACTTGTACAAATGATGTCTTATTCACTATCCTAGAGTCAAATAAAAGTCCCGAAGGCCTAACACTAAGTTACTCATGCTCAATTGAATGTCAACTTAAAAACAAGTTCTTAAAACTTCTTCATTTAGAAAATCCCGCCCGAGCCAAAAAACATGGCTTACTTCTCTATATGTTGAGCTAGTATAGTCATAGATGCGACTCATCCAGACTCTGTGAACGTGGTCCAATCCAAAGTTTTAGCCATTGAATCCAATCTACCTTCTGTACCCAAATATGCTCTTCAAATAAACTCCAAATAACTCCAATCAAATGTTCATCTTGCTAGTTTTCATCTTTCTTTTTGCCAAAGAAACCGAGACAAGTTTTGTTCTTTCCTTGTTACACTGCGATAAGTGTAAAGAAAAAAGGAAGAGAAAAAAGTTATAGACAAATTCATTAAAGAAACTCTGGTTTATAGGAAACCAAAAACATCGCAAGCAATTGAAGGAAAGATAAATATTCTGAGAGTGAACAACTAATATAACAAGTGAACCTGTTTACTTCTTTTATCCTTTTGTATAAGTTAAATTTCAAGCAGTTCAAAGTATTCATTTCTACATGGGTTTTATTTTTATATCTCAACCAGAGTCTTATATATGACCAAACAGCCCCCTTTCTCTCCCCCCTCATTCCTTCACACCCCCAAAAGTTTTTTCCTACTTAATTCTATACAAGCTACTCACTTCAGCTTCATTCATTTATAGCCTAGGATCTACATCACTACAAATATATGTTTTAGGAAGGGACTTTTGATTAAATAATTTAGTTGCAACACTAAAAACGATATTACGATTAGGGATAGGAGAGAAAGAAAAAATAAATAGGTATAAAAAGAGAGAATAAGCTGATGCATAGATTAGGTTGTCCTCATTATCTTATTTATAACGGAGTAATATTAGAGTAATTATAATATTACCCTACACTAATTAACTTATGTCTAACATAGAAAATAAGAACTTTAGTACTCCTTCCCGGGTTGAAACATAAAGATAAAAATACCTAGCTTGGAGCAAAACCTACTAAAGCAGACCAAGCCAATGGCTTGGTAAGAATGTCGCCTACCTGTATGGAGTGATAATCTCCATTTACATTAAGAAATCCCGAATAAAATGACAATCTACCTCAATATGTTTGGTACACTTAGGAAATATTGGATTACTTGTGATGAAAATAGCTTATTGATGTCATAGTGCATTTTTATAAAGAAAGTCTCATCAAATCCCATATCACGAAATAAAGAACATATCAATGACATCTCACAAGCAATATGTATCATAGAACGATACTCAACCTCTGTACTAGAACGCATAACCACGATTTCTTCTAAGTGTGCCAAGTAAAAGGATTATCACCAACGAAGTAAATCATATATCACCATGACTATTAGTCAAATCAACATTAAAAAAACCAACAACAGTTATGGACGATGATGAACGATTTAATAATCCATTCTCAGAGCCCTTTTTAGATACCGAAGTATTTGGTAGACAACCTCAATGAGACTTACAAGGGGCATGCATAAACTAACTAACCACACCAACAATATATGTAATATCTGGGCGGGTAATTGTAAGATAAATCAGTTTACCAACCAACTGCCGATATCTCGCCCAATATCATCAAAGACTTCACTACTCTCAAAGATCTAGCTTAACTATAGAGTACATTGGCGTACCAATCAGATGCAGATCAAGAATACCAGTTTAAGATAGTAAGGTTAGTATATATTTTCATTGGCGCAAATTGATACCCTCTTTTGATCGGGCAATCTCAATCTCTAGGAACTATCAAATAAGACTTTAATCTTTGGTATGAAACTACTTCCCCAAATAAGCCTTGAAGTAAGCAATACCATTTGAGTCATTCCTACTAATGATGATATCACCGACATACACAATAATAATAATGTCGGCAAAAGACTGACGAATGAAAATATAATGATTTGGGGTAGAATGCTGAAAACTAATCTGAAGAACCATGGTACTAAACTTATCAAACCAAGCACGTGATAACTGTTTCAAGCCATACAATGTTTTCTTCAAATGACACACTAATTATGCTTGGCATGAAATAGCATAACCTAGAGGTTGAATTATAAATACCTCTTCCTATAGATCTACGTGTAAGAATGCATTCTTTATGTCCAGTTAATACAATGGCTAGTCAAAACTGACTGCAACAGAAATAAAAACTCTAGCAGAGTTAAGATGAGCAACAAAGAACAATGTCTCACAATTATCCACACCATATGATTGGGTGTAACCTTTAGCAACCAACCGTACCTTCAACCACTCAACAAAACCATCAAAATGATATTTCATAGTGTACAATCAGTGACAACTAACAGACTGCTTACTAGACGTAAGAGAAGTGAGGTCTCAAATATAATTTTCATGAAGTGCCTTAATTTTCTCATCCATAGGCAATTTCCATCTAGAAGTTGCTAAGACATATTTCAAAGAGCTAGGAACAATGATAGAAGACAAAGTCGATGCAAAGAGACAAAACTAGAATGAGATGTCTGGTACCAGTACGAGTACCTTTACGCAATGCAATAAGAAAATAAGACGAGTTTGGAGGGAGGATCTCAATAGAGTCAGGTATTGGCCGGGGAAGCTGGAGCATAAGAAATATGTCTATTCGTAGAACGACGGTAAACCTATAATAGAGGATCAAAAGCTGGAGGAAGAGAAGATACACCATCTAGTACAAGAGGTAATATCAACCCCCTTAACTAGTAGAGATCAAATATGGGAAAAGAGTAGTTCCTGAATTTGAAAAAAATATGACTCAAAAAAGGTGATATCGACATTGACAAGAGACAAGGTCATAACAACAATAACTTTTTCAAGAGATAAGGTGATGACAACAATAACTTTTTTTTTAGTATGAGAGTACTCCGGAAAGAAATATTTAACTAAATGAGGTGAAAGTTTATCCCGACAAAGTTTTTGTAGTGAAGGATGACCTAATCAAAAATGTCACTAGAGGGGAGACACGGTAGCACTCAAGGTAGGAACTACTGCTCTGGAATCTAAATAGTAAAGTTCATTATACTCATGTCCCAAACCAATCACTTTTTTCGTCTAGAGGTCCTGAAAAAATACAAGAATATGGAGAAAAAGTCATTAAACATTGTAAAGACTTGGCTAACTGAATCACAAATAACATATTAAAGGAAAACTGCAAGACAAATAAATCATACGTCAATGACATGGATTTGGTAGGATGGAGATCACTAATTCCACGTACTAATCTAGAAGAGCCATCAGCTAAAACAATACAAAAGTAAAAACAACAAAATTTAGAAAACAATAAATAAATGCTAGATATGTGAGCACTAGTTCCCGAATTAATAATCTAAGATGTTGAAGCAAACTGTGTTGCTACATGTTCAAAATTATCTACTCGATAGTTAAAGTAGGTGAATGAGAAGAAAGTCACCACCGAGCGCGTAGATCAGTTGATAAGGGACTGTTCTAGCTTAACCAAGGTCCTCGGTTCGAGACTTAAGAATGCAGTTATATTCAGTAGGGAGAGTTTTGCTGCCCTTGCAGTCCTATCCGGCTTGAATCTGGATTAGTCGGAGCCCGATGTGGCTTGCGGATACCGGATGGTCTGACAAAAAAAAAATGAGAAGAAAGTGAAGATAACTATTGGATGAGTTGACTGAGGTGAGAGTAAGATCATCATGAGAGCCAGATGTACAAAGAATAGGTCTACCAGTCAATTGTTAAGACACAGGAGTTAGATCAACAAAAGCCTGATTAGCATAGGTTGGTCTTCTATATTTATCCCAACAATAATCCTCAGTATGTCCAGCAGCTTCGCAATAAGAACATTTTCACTTATAACAACCACCACGACCAGTACCTCTACCACTACGATTACCACCAGAAACTGGATAACGACCACCTTCACTAGAGAGTAAAGCAAAGGACTCATGTGAGGGTGAGGGAGTCTTATGGGTTAAACATGCCCTCTAAAGACGAGAATAAGCATTGACAATAGTGGGAAATTTCTTACTAGCCAAAATATGATCTTTGAACACACCATATTCAGAATTAAGACTGGAAAAAAATAGAGCAACCTAAAACTCTTCACGTTGTCGTCGTTGTATATCTAAATTTACACTCCATGGCTAATAAAGTAGAAGCTCCTCCCATAACTCTTTCAAAGTACCATAATGCTCAACCAGATACTTACTCCCTTGTTTGGTATTAAACGTACGTTCAGAAAGTTTATAGATTTTGGATACATTATGTTTTTGTGAGTACATTTGTCACACCCCAACTCCAAGGGTATGACCGGTTGTGAACCATAGATCCATAACCTATAAAACACGTAAGCCTAACAATAAACTAATAATATAGAAGTGGAAAACAACATTAATACTAAATTGATCTCATATCAATATGTCAAAGTCAACATACCTAAACCTGTTTGCCTCAATTATCCAAACAAGTAAAGATGGCTATACGATATGCTACGGAGGTCACAATACTATTAGTTCCCAGTCAATTTCCCGAGTCTGCTATTGACACTCTTATCATTTACCTAGAAAAATATTATTTTGAAAACATGAGCTAAAAAGCCCAATGAATGGAAAGGCATGCATATTCAAAGTGGTTGAAAAACATATTTGACATATGACATTTAAATCAAAGATTTGAAAAAATAACTTCACCAAGATAACTAATTTCTCAAGAATAATACAATCGAATTTCAACAAGAAATCATACCACAATGGTGAATCATATCATAATGGTAGATCATATCATAATGGTGGAGACTATATGATATCCAATAATCTATGGGAACCAAATACCAAATGCCAGAATTTATCCTAGAGTTGGATCCAATATTGTTCTTAGGGTCACCACGGGTTAGTGCCCTAGAATTGTTCCCTAAGACAATTTGTTGAAGGTCACCAGGATGCACCAAATACTGTTCCTTCAACCGTTGAGCACTAGGGTCACCTCAGCCTCCCCGGGTTTATTTTCTAGTGGCCAAAGTCACCCACACAAAGAGGAATAATTTTTCTGGACTTTTAATTTTGGTCCCATTCACCATCACTAAGTTTCACCATATAAACAAGTGATTGAGTCACAATATTTCACAAAAGAATTCATTAAAGTAAGGAGAATCATATGCCACAAGTATTTAGACACTCGGTAAAATATTTTGTAAATATAGAAATGAACAAGCATGATGTATTATTTTTAAAATGTTTATAGATAAAGGGAATTTTCAAAGATACGTAGCATGTCAAACCACTCACCTCAAGTCCAAATGGTATGTTGCTTGTTAACCAAAGTAGAGTGAGATGTTATCGATGCCTTTCCTCTTTCTCTCACAATTTCCTCTCTCCTTTGATGAGGTGTTCTTCCTTCCTTCTTCTCTCTTTTACTCTCTATTCTTTCTTGAAAGTGGAAGACTACTTGTGCACTTGTATCCTTAATCCAATGCTCTATTTATAGGCATCCTAAGATTATTCTAGAGAATATTGACAAGTGACATTTTTAGGGAAGATTTTTTAGAATAGTCTACCATCTCCCCTCTCCTAGATCTTTCTAGGTTTCAAGCTTATTTTGCACATGACAATTCCACAAGTATGTAAACTCATCTTTAATATTCTAAAGTCTTCTCCAACCTTCTAGGTCTTTCCGGAACATTTTAAATCCCTCTATAACCTTCTAGTATTTTCTAGAATATTCTAAAATATTTTAGACTTATCTAGATTATTCTAAAACTTTCTAGATTTTCTAGATCCTTCAGAACTCTCTTTTAAGAATTACTAATATTTTATATTGAAGAGAATTTTCAACATAATAGTTCAGGTTTAAGAATATTCACAATATAAAACTCTATGTTTTAACTATTAGACACTCAAGGATGGGTCATGATATTATATGGAGTACTCTTCATCTCTCTAAAATCTTCTAAAAACTTCCGAACTCTTCCAGAGTGCTTTAGGTTCCTCGATGTTCTAGAACCTTCCAGATCTTTCTAGAAACTTCTTTAACATTCTAGATTCTTCTAGATTGTTCTAGACTATTCTTAGTTATTCTAGAAACTTTTTCAATATTCTATATTCTTCTTTAAAAATTTTCTTATTCTTTTGAAGATAATATTCCCTAACTAGTTCTTTGCCAAAATGGAACGGGGTATTACAACATCCTTTCAAGAGAGTTCCAAATCTTCTTAACAATATCAAAACATTGAACATTTGAAACTACAACACATATTATGTTATAACCAGGTTATCACCAAGGAATTCTCACTCCACCAGTCTTCAGAATCTTTAAAAGTTTCGAGTGGAGAATTTTTAGTCAAATATTTGACTTTTCGTTTAGCACGGAAAAAAACTTTATTGGAATGATACCAAGAATAATAGTTAGTTCCATTTAACTTCACAAAAGTAATCTACCTAACCTGATCATCTACAAAATAAACTTGTAGAATTGAAGTGTCAAAACGTATCCCTCACCTCATGGGAAGTCGTCATGTAAAGAAAATACCTATCAATCAATCACCTAAACCACGGTTCCAAACTAGTGAACACCCAAACACTCAAAACAGGTGACAACGGAAGGCCAAATCCAACACAACAACATTGAATCCACACACAGGTAGAACCCAACAGGCAACCCATTACTAAAACCAATGCAAATCATAAACACAACATAAATCTACACACGAACTATAACCCAAAACTCAAAAACAAACATTGCCCAAATTGCCCAAAACAATCACTGTCGACCACTAGAAGGCCAAAAAGAATTAATCGAGTGGTTTAATCTGTCAAAAACCCTTTAAAACTCCACAAAAAACCATGGGTCACTTCCAGTAGATCTTTATAGCCTAATCAGACCCTTATGTGGAGGAAGAGAGCTTTAAAAACTATCGAATGGCAAGGAATAGCCAGATTTAAGAAATCAAGGTTAATTTTTCGAAAAACATTCAAAATTTGGAAAGGATATTCAAATGACTTTAGAAAATTCAACAAAATACCATAAATCTAAGCTCAAAAAATGACCATGGATCAGTGTCTTCGTTGCCCGAGGATGATGATATCATGCTCACGTCAACATGACATCATCACCAATATATTGATGTCAGCGACCGGGTCACAACTAAATCTTCGTTATTTTCTTTCTTGAATCTTCCATTATATTATTTGATTGCTCTGATACCAACTTGAAAAAAGAAAAACGATATTAGGGTTAGGGTTAGGGAGAAAGAGAAAATAAAAAAGAGGAAGAGAAAAGGAAAGGGAGAATAAATTGATGTGTAGGTTAGGTTGTCCTACACTCTCTTATTTATAATAGAGTAATATTAATATTACCCGACACTAATTAACTTATGTCTAATATAAAAAACAAGAACTCTTAACAAATTTCAATTTGAAACGTGAAATTGTAATTCTAAAATCTCCAAAATATATTGTTGGGTGGGGCAATTACTTCTCTAATAGGGACAAGTACCTATATATTTGATATTATAAACTAATGTTGACATGGAAGGGAAATGGTGGGTGTTGTGATTATTCATTGTGGTGGTGTTGTGTGATTGTTGTAGAGGATGTGGTGTTGTAGTGGTGACGGTGATGATGGTATTACCTAACTATGTTGATGCAAAAATGGCAACGGTGGACAAAAATATTCATGATGTAAAGACAAAATATCAATAATGATGGTAGGAGTTACCATAAGCGATGAGTATAGATAATAGTGATGGTTGTTGGAAGAACACTAATACTGATGTTTATATTTTTTGGTGTTATGGTAATAGTGGTGACTGGGTGGCAATATTAGGAGACGAATATATAGCTATAGTGGTCAAAAGTGCAGTGGTAACAATGATATAATGGGGATGGTGATTGGAAGAATGTTCATAATAATGACATAACATGCATCGTGGGCAATGATAATGTAGGTACAATGGTTGGACATTGAAATAATGGTGGCGATGGTAGTGGTTGGTGTCTAATCACGAACTCATCTAAGAGCTTAAGCTATTACAAAGAGTATAAGTGTTTATATACTTCAACAGACCCCTCATATATTAGCTACATTTTGCCATACTTACAAGTTTCATAATTACTAGGATGGCTACAAAATTTGAGCACATCTCCTAAACCCTGCCTGGTAAAAAGTTATATCATCCCCCTCAAAACACATTGCAATGCATGGTGGGGCACCCAAGACTCATACACTAGCTTAGGATAAGCTATTGTACTAATCTTGAGCAAGCTTTAGTAATTCTCATCGTACGGACCCTCACTTGCATGTGCAAAGATAGGTAGAAGAATTTATAATTTAAAACAGGGTAGGCTTCAATAAGCCCATTTAACAGTCTCAAATAGACTCATTCAACGGTGATCAACATCCCACTTGCACCAGTAAATTCCTGCAATGAGTTGAGATAACAATTCTCTGAATGATTCTAAACGATGAACTTGAAACGCAAGAAAAGTCAGGAAAGGGTCGGGTGTGTACCCGACTAATCCCCTCCGAAACTTAAGTCAGTTGGCGTTCGAGTCAGAGTGCACAATGTATTCTTGATTCCAAATTACATACCTTAGCTTAGCTTTTTAAGGGATCTGTAATGATGACTCTGATTCGGAGTCTTATCTTAGAATTTAATGGACTGGGTTCACAGTCTAGTATAATGAGCGCTATTGCGTTATGTCTCATTAATGTTAATTGCCTGGACAATTGAATCTTCTCTTGGGACCCTGCCGAGCATTCATTGTTCGATCTCCATCCATTAAGTGCTCCACATTGGTACTCAAAGCCCATACCGGAGCTTTCGTGAAAAGGAAATAGATCCCCTCAGAATCCACCGAGGGCTTCCCATTGGTAATTGGTATGGCGACCATTAATACATTACAATGATGACTGTCTTCACATTTTTTTAGGATAGCCATTAATGGTATGTCACATCAACATGACCCACATTAATGAGTTATCACACTTCATTTAATGGTAGGCTATGAGTGTCATAATTGCTTGGTTCCTTCTCCTAGCAAATTGCACTCGTTCTGACAGTTGTGGATATCCACGTGTCGAGTTCTTATTGGCGCACCGCCTAATGTCCTGTCAACTGCCCCAACATCCATTTTCCTAGCGCTATAGGACATGTGGTACACAGATAGTCAAGGCTTCTTTAGCATGCCTAGTTTTTAGGGACGGTTATTTGCACGTCTAGCGCCTAAATTCGAATTTCAATTATTCACAAGCTCTATTATCCTCCTGAGCGGTTTTCCTCTATTCTTCCCAAGTAATTCCCCCGAAAGGGCTCTTTCAAGAAGTGGATTGTAAGTACTTTCTTATATTCTTCTCCTTCTTTCTCTTTCTAAATAATTCACATGGCTATTATACGCAGAACCAATGCACCCAGGTCTTCACATAGGCCCAAAAATACGGGAAAGTTAAGGAAAACCTAGGTGAACGAGTCCATTGTAGATGACTTTAGGTCCACCTATAGGATTCCTGAGAACGTCTTCACCTTCGTTTTTGACCCCCAAGACCATAGGATAGACATGGAGAATGTTGACATTATGCCTTTCCCTACTAAGACTATTATGGAGGGAGGAGTTAGGATCCCTCTCCCTCTCCCCATACTAAGGTTATCTGCTTAGACTCTTGATGTGCTTGAGACTCTTCTTTCTCCAGTGTCGTATCAACCTTTTTACGGTAGTCATATGTGATGCCCTTAAAATCAGAGGTCCTTTGTCAACTCGGTAATCACTCATCAACTCGCGGAATACTCGTGAATACCGTGTAACTCGAAATCACGCTATTATACCCCATTTATTAGGATTCATAATTTAACTAAATTCGGGCGGAGTCTCCTTTGTACGAGAAACTCTATCCAAAAATACATGTACAATCATACAATCACACAATCACATGACCCATCGGAGGTTCAATTTACAATATTGACCACACTGGGTCTATTTATTCATGTTTAATTGCATAGTATCGGATTCTACCATAATCATTACGTACATTCATTCATAAAAGAATAAATGTCTCGAAAAAGTACCATAAACATATCTTTTTAATATAAAAGAAGTTTTTTGTTTACAAAAAATATATAAGGCCAAAAGTAAACATATACAAGGGACTGTAAAGTCAAAATAAGAGTCACAGACTGGCTCTGTCATCAAGGCGGGCCCATGGCCTCGCCTTTGGTAAATGCCTGGGCGATTCCTGAAAAATGTTCTCATAAAGAGTGAGCCAACGCTCAATAGGGTAACTGCTACAGAGAATACCTCTCAACCTAAATACATATGAAATATCATATGCAACAATCATTTCATGTATTCATTCAAATATGTCTATTATGAACAAATGTCATAAATCATGTCATACCATGAGATGAGACTCACGCAAGCAATACCAACACTGAGCCCCATCCCAAGCTCATACAACACATGCAATGTCATGCGTATGTATTTGGGCATTTCAAGCCCCCGTCATTGGTGTTATGTACACTCAATGACTAATTAATTTATTTTTTTGTGTCTTTGTGGGGAGATGATTTATGGTATTACACTAATGGGACACCACACCATCAACAAATTTTTAGGACATTCCACCTACAACTCTGTTTTCGCCATTACACTTTTTTGGAATTGCACCGCCAAAAAATGTATAAATCAAGTAAGCGGGTTTTGCACCTGAGGGAGAATCTAGTCATTCTTGTTATCCCCAACACGTTTATCTATTTAATTTTCCGTGCGACTCAGCCGGACCTTGGTACAACTTTTACAAGCCCACGATTAACCATCTATGTGGTGATTGATTTCACCCCATGCACACACTCTCACCCATGTCAATGCCTATAAATGTAGTGCAACCCATGCACAATATAATCTAATGTGCAATTGTCTTTGTTACTATTTGTAATGTCCATTACGTAATGAATGCAATATAATGACATTTTCAACACAATTCCAAGGATGTTATATAAGATAATCAACTCAACTAACATACTTGTATTCACCTAAGCATTTAAATAAACACCTAGAGGGCACATCAATTTACACAACTAGCATGTTTATTACTTCCAACATGACAACATGTTTATTAATTCTATAAACATAAGCACAAGTCCACCACAATAATCATATGCTAAATAATCATTTAACATACATATTATTTTATAATCACATAACAAGCAAATAATTTTATTAAACTTGATATGCCATTAAAACATCAAGTCATGCTAATGTACAATTAACATACTTTAAACCACTAATATTAACTTACACCAAGTTAATTATAATAAGATTTTACTAATTACATGGTTAATTATAAATCTTATATTTGATCCACTAGTTACACTAATCAAGACCTAACATAGGATATACATCCTTAGACTACTCATTTCAAATGTCATATTTTAGATTGAAATTACATCTAAATAGGGAAAACCCTACCTCTTGTAACATGAGCCCACATAGTAGAACTCCAAGGAAAACTCGGATTTAGCTTCTCAAGCCTTAGACCTAGATTATCGTCTTTGATATTTTTGGAAAAAAATATGATCTTTGGTGTGGTTGCGTTGCTCTCATTGCGTAGAGCAACTTTAATTCTTGACCCGAAGAGATTAAACAGTTCAATCTTCGTAGATCTGAGGAAGAAGGTCAGGAGGTCTACTTTTTTGTTTCTTTTTTTTTTCTCTTTCTCTCTTTTCTATCTCTCTGTCTTGCCACCTCTGGAAAAGAAAACAAAAGTGGAAGACTTCCACTTATATATATAGTCTAAATTTATTTATTTTTAAAAATTTATATTTTTGACCGTACTATAACAATTAATTATTATTTTTTACCCCTTTTATTTATTCGAGTTTTACATCACGGGCATGGTTGCCCTAAACGCTCGGTTAGGAATTGACCCAAGGGTGGACGAGATACTGTTTTGCTTTGACTTGAAGCTAGCTAATAATGGCAAACACTACCTGAAGTCACACGAGACTCCAAGTACTTAGTGATCCATAAGCCTGACTCAGAAAAAAGGTACACATGCGATCGCATCATGCTCAACAATAGATGGGAGATGGGAGATGGGTGAGGGATCCGAGTATGACGACATTTACTACCCCAAGGCACTAAGGGGACCAAGTGCGCACTTTACCGAGTTCCTCACTACTTGGCTATTGTACTTGATGCTAATCTTACGTTTTTCCTTACAAAGGGATATAAGAGGGACGCCCCCCAACCTCCGAAAGCTTCTATTGCCTTTGACGATCTCCTGAAAATGTGGGTTCTTGACCCGGAAGACCGTTTTGCTCAGGCTATGCGCGTGCTCCTTGGAAATAGCCCTGGTTACACCTATTTCTCCCAAGTTCCTCCACCTTTCGGTCTTTCTATCTGGGTGAATCGTTCTAAAGAGGAGATGGAAGAGGAGAACCTTGAGAACAAGCCCGACCAGGACTTCGAAGCCACTTATTCTGTATATAACTCTCCTTCTGAAATAGATATGTTTTGTATCACTGTGGAGAGCTTGGAAGTTGCCTCCACATCCAAGCAGGCTCAAACCTCGAAGCCTGACAGCTCCTTTGCCACTGCTATCCCTCCCCATTGCGCCTCCACAACTGCATTTGTAACAACAAGAACAAGAACAATGGCGACAACAGCAGCAACAACGGCCAGCTCCACCGAGAGTCCAACAAAAAATGGCAACCACACTGTGAGCCCCACTTAGACCGAAGTGACGATCGATAAGGGCAACATCGAGGTCTGAAAGACGACCTGTTCATTGATCACTGAGTGAAGCATCGTCATAATGTCCTGGTGCCTTCTAGTCTAGCTGAGTGGGCCCCTGCGCTGTTATCCAGAGGGGAAAGGTCGTCCTAGAATCTGACTCCATCATCTATTCCCCCGACGTGCCACTTGCTTTTAGCAGGACCTTACATTTTGATGCTGACATGGCCATACTAGACGAGCATAGGAATAACCGCCATCTTCGGGGAGTGGTTCAACATAACTTAGTGGTGAGCTTCTATACGCCTCTCTTATTCTCTACTCTCCCCCAATTTATTCTCGTACTCACATTTGTTCTTTGTTTAAGCCTGTCAGTAAATAGGGGTCATCATTGATCATTTCTGGGACTATCAAACCAAAACAGAGAAGTCCCCTGCCAAACTTGAGAAAAAGGATCGCCGCATTACCCAGATGGAAAGGATGGTTGTCGACCAATCGAAGAGCATTGATGACCTTATCCGTAGAGCAGAAGGCATGTGATCCGAGTTGGAGAAGAGTAAGGCGTCTGAGGCCGAGGCCATGAAGAAGATGGAATAGGCTGAACTGAAAGTTTTGGATGCAGAGACTAAGTTATTAGAGGTCGAGGCTAATTGTACGGTGTTGACTTCGAAAGTGGAGGTGCTCGAGGATGAGAAGACTAGGGAGGGAGAGAGAATAAATGCTACCTATACGGACGTCTCCAAATAATGCCAGGATCAATTTTGTCACGGCCTTTGATGACGAAAAAAATAAGTTCCTCAAAAAGGGTTGGGATGAAGCGCTCCAAGCTACTGGGGTGGATACTGACTCTGAGCTCTTTTCATGGCACATTTATATCCCCTAACAGGCAGCCATGAAACCTTAAGAGGCCCAGCCGAATGCAGATGCGACGATCCAACCGGTATCCACCAAGGAGTTAGGGGAAGAAGGTGCGGTGGCTGTGAACGAGCCCATTAGCGTAAGTGATGGTGATTCAGAGGAAATGTCTCCCCTTCGACTCCCTTCCTCTATACTTCCCATGCATCCTCGAGACCCTTTGGTTCCTAACACCCCTATCATCAATCCAGGTGAGGTTGAGTTCAGGAAACTCGAGGACACGCTTACCGACCATGGCAGGGAAGGTTTTCCGAGGAGGCACCCGGTTGGGCTCGGTGACAAGGAGCTTGGCAGTGACCTTGGTGATGAAGCCAGGCTGGAAACCATTAAGGCTTTGATAGGATTTTGTCTTATTTGGTATGCTTGAAGGATGCAAATTTTCCTGTTTGTCAATACACTTTCACTTCTGTTCATTACATATGTCCTTATGGTCCTTGCGCTCCATGTACGGGGCCATCCCTCTCATGGTCATACCCCCAACACCTGAGCCCAAGGCTTGTTAACTTTTCGAGGGCAGTGTTCCAAGGGTGGAGGCTTATTCCTCTTAGGGCCATACCCCTAATGACCGAGCCTGGGGCTAGTGTTAATTTTAGGCAACTCTTGGTTCACATCTTTCCTTGGCCAAATTGAGATCCCTAGCTAGGGTTTGATGATTATTTCCCGATTTGAAGGCTTGACTTAGCTCCTTATGGTTGGAAGCCCTACTTCCAAAGGTATAACTGCTTCCACTTCATATGTCATGGCGTAAGGAGTTTCCCCTGTGGGATTCCTAAGGGTGATCCTATATGCCCATAGGACATTTAGTAACTCTTCGGTCCATCTGGCTTTAGCCTTTTCCAACCTCATCTTTATCCCAGTCGACAATGTCTTATTAGAGACTTCGGCCTACCCATTACATTGAGGATATGCCGGGGGTGGAATAGTAGTTTCTATTTCAAACCCCGATCAGAACTCCCTAAATGGTCTGCTGTTGAATTGGTTGCCTTTGTCAGATACGATGGTGCCCGAGATTCCAAACCGAGTAATGATATTCTGCTATACAAATTTCTTGGTCTAGACATCCCGACTGTGATTTAGGGGCTCGACCTCGATCTATTTTGTGAAGTAATCCAACTAGGAAGAGCTTTTTGTTTAACAGTGCCTTTGGCAGTGGGCCCACTATGTCCATGCCCCACTCAGAAAATGGCCATGGACTTTTCAAAGGGTTGAGGTCTCCTATCGACCGACAGATGATAGGGGCAAATTTTTGGCATTTGTCACATTTTTTAACATACCCCTTGACATCCTTTTGCATATACGACCACCAAAACCCTTGAGACATCGCACAATGTGCGAGAGACCTTCCCCCCATGTGATCACCATAGATCCCTTTGTGGATTTCATATAACAATGGCTCAATCCTGTCATCAGGAACACATAATAGATATAGTCCCGAGAAGGATCTCCGGTATAACTTATGGTCAAGAGATACCCAAAACCTGAGAGCATTTAGTTAGCTTCTTTGACATCCTCCGAAAGTGTCCCATCCGTTAGGTACTTGACTACGGGGTCCATCCAACTAGTAATACGTCTTAAGTGTCCACCAGAAGTATCTCCTTGACATCTAAGTCCCTTATGCTTGGGTTCTCCATGTATTCCACAGTAATCCGCCAAGTGACCTTTGAAGCTAAGGCCAAGGCAAGGCATGACAATGCATCAGAATGGCTATTATGATCCCTAGAGATTTAGGACACTTCTATCTTCTTGAACTTCTCTATTCTTGACTTCGCTTTTTGGTAATAGGCTTTCATTTTATCATCCTGGGTTTCAATGTCCCCATTAACATGGTTGACTATCAATTGGGAATCGCAAAAAACATGGAGGTGCCTAATCTTGACTGAGATCACCATGCCGAGTCTTGCTAATAGTGCCTCGTACTCGGCCTTATTGTTGGATGTTTTAAACTCGAGTCTGATAGATCGTTACATTGTAATTTCTCTGGAATTAGTCAAAACTAAACCCATTCTTGTTCTCTTGCATTCGAGGACCCCTCCATGTGCAAGCTCCAAGTGGTATTATGGTTGGGAGCTACAGGGATCTCCTCCGTAGAGGACTCGGACGCAGAGAAATCGACAATGAAATCAAGCAGGACCTTGATGGAAGTATGAGGTTTATAACTTATTTTGAACTCTCCTAACTCTATGGCCCACTTGGCGACCCTCCTTGATATGTACTTTGTGAAGGATTGGCCTCATAGATTGGCCTATCAGGACCTTACTAAGGTAAGCTTGGAAGTAGTGTCTAAGCTTCCCCGCCGATGTAACCAGCGCAAGTATAAGCTTCTCTATCGGTAAATATCTCGTCTCGGCGTCAAGCAGGGTCTTGCTAACATAATAGATAGGTTTTTATACACCGTCGTGTTCCCTCACCAGTGCCTTACTGATTGTATACGCTGAGACTAATAGGTAGAGGCTCAAGACTTCACTGACAACTAGAACAAATAGAGTGGAAGGGGATCTTAAATACTCCTTGATTCCTTCTAGGACTCGATCACATTCCTTATCCCAAGGGCCCTTTGTCGCACCTTTGAGCATAGAAAAGAACAGTTTACACCTATTTGACGACTTAGAGATGAACCAGTTGATGGTCGCACCATTCTAATGCGCTTTTGTATGTCCTTGGTGGTCGTCGGCTTTAGTATCATTTGCATAGCCTGTATTTGATAAGGATCGAATTCTATGCCTCGATGAGTAAATAAGTAATCCAAAAATTTACCCGAGCTGACCCTGAATGCTCACTTTGAGGCATTCAATTTCATACCGTACTTACAGAGCACGACAAAAGTTGTCTCAAGTTTTCGAAGGTGGTCGACTTTGGTGGCACTTTTTACCAACATGTTGTCAATATAGACTTCCATGATGATGCCATGTTGATCTTTGAACATCCTGTTTATCAGGCACTGACATGTGGCACCAACATTCTTCAAGTCGAATGACATTACTTTGTAGCAATAAATCCCTCGAGGTGTGATAAACGCCATTTTCTCCTAATCGGCTTCGTGTAAAGAGATCTGGTGATATCCTGCTCGGGCATCTATGAAGGTAATTCGTTAGTGCCACATGGTTGCATCAATGAACTGGTCAACCTTTGGTAGCGAGTAACTAGGAAGCACGGATATGGATACGATACGATACGATACGGATATAGCGATACGACAAAACTTTAAAAAATAGGATACGGGTACAGCTAGGATACGTCTATAATAAAATATATTTTATATTTTACTATTATTTAATAACTTAGAAATTATAAATTTTCAATAATTCTTTAACATTAGTAAGTAAAATTAAAAAATTTTACCATGAAAAGGATGTAATATCGTCTCATTATGATATATTCATAAAATGAGCATGACAAATTAAAGGAATCATAACAACATTTAATTAGTTGGTTTTATAAGTATTTATTTTTAAAAAGTTTAGTATAAGTGACTCATATTTTTTATATTCTTTTAACATGTAATAATAAATAATACTTAAAAAATACTCGTTTCTTCAAAATCAGATAAAATTTTATTAATATTTTATATTGTATGTGAACTCCAAAAAAGGGGTATAACTTAAAATTAAAAATTGTGTATCTTGTTTCATGTTTAGAAGTATCTACATATTTTATTAATTATTGGATACGGATGATATGTATCATTGAGTATCGGACGAGTATCGTATTCGATACGGGTACGTCGATCTTGACGAAGTATCCATGCTTCATAGGTGGGTAGTCATCCTTGGGGCATGCCTTATTAAGATCCGTGAAGTCTATGTAGA
The DNA here is from genome assembly GCA_023539305.1 of Ilex asprella. Taxonomy (NCBI): domain Eukaryota; kingdom Viridiplantae; phylum Streptophyta; class Magnoliopsida; order Aquifoliales; family Aquifoliaceae; genus Ilex; species Ilex asprella. Next base: position 508,982 of record CM042196.1, read on the forward strand.
CCCGCCCATTCTCGTTTTCTTCTTGGCACAAACAGTGTTGGACAACCATTCATGGAATTAGACCTCCATGATTGACCCTGCCAAAAGTAGTCGATCCACCTCCTCATCGACTACTTATACATGATAAGGTGTCGACCGCCAAGCTTTCTATTGCACAAGTTTAAAGGTCGGGGTAGCGTGCAGCCAGTGGTAGATTACCACGGGCCTTATCGCCGTCATCTAGACAGGCACCCAAGCAAACACGTCTTCATTTAGACGAAGAAAGTTTACCATGTTTGACCTTTGGCTTTCCTCGGCAATGCCCTATCAAAAAGAACCTTTTCTCATCGCCAGAATGGGGGAACACCTTAACCAAGGCTTTCAACGATCGATCGGTTGGGTCAACCATGAGCTCATCGATCCCCAGTCGACTGAGCGGTGATTGCTATTTAGCCAACACTGCCTTGGGATCACGCTTTCTAACCTTGGCATTAACCCCAACTTTTACTGTTGCATAGAAACAGCTATTCGACGAGGCCTGATCGTCGCGGATCTCCATGTTCTCCTTCGACGTAAGGAACTAGATTTTATGATTATATGATGAATCTAGCGCCTTCAGGGCGTGCAACCACGTCCTTCCCATAATAGTGTTGTAAGAAGGGTCAGAGTCTATCACCACGAACTTAACGGGGATGACGAAAATTCTGGCAGTGACCATGAGAGTTATCATTCCAAGAGGAAGTACATATGAACTGTTAAATCCTACGAGAGGGGTCTTCACGGGTTTTAGGTCCATTTGCGTGAACCCCATCTTATGGAAGAGGTTGTCATACATTATCTCGGCTGAACTTTTCGAGTCTACTAGAATCCTTTTCATATCATACTTCTCGACCCGAAGGATAATCACCAAGGCGTCTTCGTGTGGAAGGTCAAGTTCCGCCTGGTCAACGTCAAAGAAGTGAATTGCTTCGGAGTCAAGCCGAGGTTGTTTAGATGAATGCCCCCCACTTCTATTTTCCTCCACTTTCATAGCATGTGCCACCCTTTAAAGATCGACGTGGAGTGAATTGTAAGTGGGTTGCTCCACCATGCAAACATATATAACTTCCATTACGGTCGTCGTCCCTCAGCTCGCCTCTGCTGCATCCCTTATCATGCCCTTGGTGTTGGTGTTGTCAATGAACTAGTTGAAGTGACCTTCTCGCACCAACTGCTCAAGAAATAATTTGTAGAGTCAAATCACTGGTGGAGGGATCCCTTTGCATCTTAGGCGAACATTTGAAAATGGGCTCCTTTTTTATCTTGTGAAGCATCTTATAAATGGGTTCTTTGAAGATGGTGTTCACCCCTGGAAGGATATACTGCTCAGGACTGGTGCCAACACCTCTTCCTGTTAGGGGTCTCTTTATCTCATATTTTAGGATTGACAGCCTTAGATTCAGGAACAACGGTCTTCTCCTCTACCTTGACATACTTGTTGATACGAGACATAAGGTCCTTCATGTCTATAGGAGTCCATTTGGTCAAGGATCGGTATAGGTCAATGTCTCAGGATAGTCCAAGTCTAAAGGTTGTTGTTACCATAGTCTCAAAACATGCCTCAACTTCGTTGACCTCTTCCCAATAACAAATCGTAAACTGTCGGAGGGTCTCTCCACTCATCTGCCTCAGTGTCGACAGTGCACCAATGTCTTTTGGACTTTATTTGCTAGTGATAAACTGAGCAACGAATAGCTCGGTCATTTGTTTCCACGACCAGATACTTTCTGGGGCTAGATTCTTGTACCATTTAATGACGGTGTCCCAGAGGCTTATTGGGAACACACGACACAATAACTTGTGGTTATCATATATGAACATGAGTTGCTTGTACTGCCAAAGATGGCTCTAGGGTTTATTCTCCTATCGTAGACCTTAAAGCGAGGAACAATGAATTTTCTTGGCATCTCCACCTCCCTAATGGCCTGGATGAACGACAACACGATTTGCTCATCTCCCGTGTCGTTGTTCTCCCTTCAGAGGGTCATTCGACGTTTGATGTTGAGGCAAGATCAAAGATCTTCTCAAGGCCCCTTATCTTTGGGTTCCCGAGCCGTTAAGCCCGTGTGTGACTTTATCGCTTTTGCACCTCTAGAAAGCCTATAGTGGAGGTCTTCACGGGACAAAGCCTGATCGTGCTTCATCTCTCAATCGTTTTTGTTCTCAGGGGCATACTCTCAATAACCATGAGGTCCATGCTTCTTGCCCAGGCATTGGTGTAAGTCCCTCCCCAAGATTTCTCATGGGGTATCCCAAGAGTAGCTCCGATGGACGCTTATGTCCTCATGTCTCTTGCTCTGCCAGCTGATTTCTTTTGACAGCCCAAAGTCGTCGAGCCAATTTGGACGTTAGTGTTATCTTTCTTGAATTGCTAGAGCCCTTTGTCCTCCCAAGCTTTGGTCCACTGACATTGTTTGTTGTGAATTACGCTAAACTACATCTAATTGGTTGAAGAAACGAGATTCCGTGATTGCGAAGAAATGGTCAACTTCCACGTATCTCACGCGTGGGCTGCCCCCCATCTCACCCTTGGATTGAGTATTCACCATGCTTGTGTGGCTAGAGGGAAATATGATTTGAGAAATTTCTCACAGATGGCGCCAAATTGCACGGGTGGATTCCTGTAATGAGTTAAGATAACGACCCTCTGAATAATTCCAAATGATGAACCTGAAACGAAAAAAGAGTCAGGAAAGGGGTTGGGTATGTACCCGACTAATCTTCTCTGAAACTTAAGTTAGTCGGCGTTCGAGTCAAAGTGCACAATGTATTATTGATTCCAAATTACATACCTTAGCTTAGCTTTTTGAGCGGTGTTTATACCTAGGTCTATAATGATGACTTTAATCCGGAGTCCCATCCTAGAATTTAATGGCTTGGGTTTAGAATCTAGTATACTGAGTGCTATTCCGTCATGTCTCATTAATGCTAATTACCCGGATAAGTGGATCTTCCCCTGAGACCCCGCCGAGCATTCATAGTTAGATCCCCCACCATTGAGTGCTCCACATCGGTAATTAGAGCCCATACCTGAGCTTTCGTGAGAAGGAAATAGATCCCCTCAGAATCCCCCAATGGCTTCCCTTCTATACGGTGGCCATTAATGCATTGTAATGATGACTATCTCCACATTCTTTGAGGATTAGACAACCATTAATGGTGTGTCATACCAACGCGACCCACATTAATGAGTTGTTACACTTCATTTAATGCTAGGTCCTGAGTGGCATAATTGCTCGGCTCCTTCTAGTGAATTACACGCATTCTAACAGCTGTGGATATCCACATGTCAAGTTCTTATCGGAGCGTCTCCTAATGTCCCGTCATCTCTCAAAACCATTCACATTGAATTCCCTCTCCCCCTGAAAAAAAAGTCTATCATTTATCACTTTCGTTGCATCGGCATGGGCTACTCCTAGTCAATATATATAATCAAACAAAACAAGGTGCGTTTATGACACAAACAATAAAAGACCAATACCTAGTCAATGAAATTGAAACAAAGAGTTTTGCCGAAAGAATCTTGCAACCCAATTTAATACAATGTTAAACCATCAACTCATGTAAAAGTTTACACTGTCAGAAAGGGTGTAGAATAAGCATCAACAGAAGATTTCACTAATGGTGACCTCATGGCAGTGGAGGTGCATGAAAGTGGGATGACAGAGGTGCTGGTGAAATTGGAAGTAATTGTTGGGACTGCGCAAGTATAGCGGTAATAATTGTTTCTTGTTTTTTTTCTTTCTATGCTTAACTTCAATCATATCAGGTGGGATTTGCATATTACACCTCACCCCTTCAAATTTCTTAATGTCCTTTTATAACTTAAAGTTTCAATTTCTGATTTATAATGGGTCTTCAAATTGAGGTGAAGAACCTCACTCCAATCTGTATGCTTAGTTTTTGGCTAAGAACACTAAGTTAATTTCTTTATGTCTCTCACATTTTGCCTATTGTGATGCTAGGATGGTTCTTGTTGAACACATATTTTCATTTCATCCAGTATTTATATTGCTGAAATAGCAATTAACATCTACTTACTGCATGATTCACACTAAACATTTAATTGATAGTGGCCTATGCTTAGTAAGAATTGAAAATCTAATTTGGGGCTACCTTGCTTTTTATGCTGCACATGCAGTTTGCGAAAGAGAGACTGAGACACCATGTTCAAGAAGAAGATCACTTACAGAGATGCGAAGAAGAAAGAATTGCACAGAAAAGAATAAAAAGGATAAAGAAACCAAGGTGTCAAGCTCTTTACAAATGCGCTGCAATCATGGCAAGTAGGATATTAGAGTGGGAACTGGTTTCAAAATAGCTTCAGGTTAGAAGTTATTTTGAGAATTTGTGTCACTTTAACAGAAGTCTCTACTATTGTCATCAAGTAGTCACCTCATTAACAGAACCCCAATCCTTCACATTACAGTCATTCGGAAAAATAAAGAAAAATCTTTTCTCTTCTAGTTAATTCCGGCCATCAAATAGATTACCAAAACAGAAAGAAACAAATCCATTTATCAGCTCCCTAGATTAAAAAACTGCAAAATTTTTCCTCTTTTCCACCTATACTCTTCATTCTACCAACGACATAATAATTTCTAATTGTACATTATAAACATATACACATATATTGATGGAATATTAGAAAGCATAAAAGCAAGTGAATTTTCTGAAAATATTAGAGAAAACGCATCATATTGCAAGATTCATATTGGATACACAAATACATCGATAAAAAGATGTTTAAGAAAAGAATCCAAGAGTTTTAACTTGAAAGAAAAGCAAACAGTTTTAAACATTAGGCATCTTTGAACACTTGAAGCCAGTGTACCTTGCATGAAACATCTCGATACAATTTTTGACCCTCCAAATTTACAGGAACCTTACTCAGTTGACTTAAATTATTCGAACTAGATGAGGGCACATTTTTCCTTATTTCCTCCATTCTGCAAAGGTAAACATAATTGTCAGTAATTGTCTGAAATAGTTCACATCTTGAAGCAACAACCAAGTCAGAAACGACTCCCTACCTCACTTAATGGAGTATTTTCCTTTAAAAATGTCTGAACACAAGGAATCAAATAAATTTGGATATCCCAGAATCCATTTAGAACTCTTAAATTTGTTAATAAAATGCTGATGAGAATGAAACTTGATGAAATCACTCATTTATGCAAAGGAACCGATCTCTAACAAACAACTAAGGTAACTCTAAATAAGTGTGAATTCAAATATAACAAGAAATTGATGTGCCAACCATGAACAGGAGACATATAAACCATAAAAAACAAATATGACCACTTTATCAATCAAATAAAAAATAAATAAAAACAAAATTTTAACTTGCCCACACTTAGTTTAGATTTTGAAAATACAAGGATGGTTGGCTGAAAGGATAAAAAAGCAGAGACTATAGCACCAAAACAAATATGTAGAGGTCGTCTAAGTTTTGCAAGATGAAGGAATAATGGAAGAACAAAAAACAAGCAGGAAGATCCTTCAATGTATTTGGCTATTTGCCTTTTGTGTTGTAAATAAATCAGTACTCCACACAATTGAAGTAACAAGGAACAAAATAGAACCAGAAACATCCCTACAAATATTAGAGATTGCGGATTTTTTATATGAGCCATCTTCGACCAAACTATCTGAAATTTCCAGTTTGCTCCCCACCCTTGCCTTATTAAAATACATGTGGAGAAATATGAAACATTTTCTTGCTTCTCCCAACAATGAGGAATAGAATATCCCAAAATATCACAAAAGGGGACTTGCACATATGCCATCCAAAGGCCCTCAAATCTACAAATGACTTCGATTTTTAAACAGCTCCCTTCATACTTTTCCTTTCCCAAAGAGGGCTGGGATGAGCAGGCTAAAATGAGTCTTCTAGGCACAAAAACAGAATAATTGTGATAATAAATTAATGGGGGACAAGTCTTCTGGTTTAACTTGGATTAGCAAATAATTTTGACTTTGCTTGTAAGTGGTAACACTAGTTAGAAACCTATCATAGAGAAAATCCTCTACCATAACAAATACCTAACTATTACCAAAATGCTGACCCCCACATTCTTGAAAAGTGAATCTTCTCGATAAGGTAACAATCTTGCAGTTGGCCTCACTAAGCAAAAGATGAGAGCAAGCAGTTTGTACCGGTGGAAGAAAATTGGTATCATTATGATCAGACCAACAATTTATTTCTAAACGATGTACTCTGTACAAGAGCTAATTAGAAAATGTTTTAATGCTATGGACATAATTTTTCTTAACATGAAACTTGGTTCGCTTGTGACCACACCTTGGTTAATAGTGGTGAGGTCTGCCCCTCGGTTAAGAGAATCAGATTCAACATTTTTTGTTTTGATACCATTACACATTCCGTGTAAACTACGAGTCTAGTGAGACTCCTCTTGGTCAATATTGCCTGAATCACTCACCATGTCCAACTTCTTATTCTAGCATTTTGTGCATATCGTCTAACGCTGTTTCCTGACGTTGTGGTCGATGCGTTTCTGAGTTGATGGCCAATACCCAAATTTGGACCATGATTCATACCCAATACATCCCTTTTACCACCCTTGATCGATGGGGAAATGCTTTGAGTAGTAGCCAAACATGCCAAAATAGTCCCCTACATAACTTTAAAGAACCATAGGCATCTCTCCCTCAATTGAACATTTGATTCATTGATTGAGAAAGACTCAATATTATTGTAACTTCGTAGCTGTCTAAACCTTAAGGGACTCCCAATCTGAAATCTCTATCAAGTTCCAACACTGGAAGAATATATTGTATAACTTGGCTTATAGAAACTTTTTTTTGGACCCAGTTTATAGGAACTCACACCTCCAAAACTAGATTCTATTCAAAACCTTAAAATTTCATCAACACAATTCAGTCTACTTTCTTTCCTCCTCCAAAGATGGCAATATGGTTCATCCATATTTTGTTCAGAAAATCTTCATTGAATGACTGAGGATAACCTTTTGAAATTCCTCATTAATTTAACTTATGACCTAATAAAAATGTGCCATAAAAACATGCATACACAAAGGTTTAGAGCTGCTAGAAATGTGATTCTTGTAGACAATTCATCGGTTTTAAATCGCAGCCCCCCTAGGGCACCGAAGGGAAGAGAGACAGAAAACATAAAGTAAAGAAAGAAATCATCGGATAAGACTATTTAACATCTTATTTGCAAAATATATAGTTCAGCTTAAACCCTTAGAGCCCTCAACCGTGTGGGTTATTTGACGGCGAGTATATGATACCCACTTCATATAACACAAAGCATTTCAGATTAACATTTTGCCAAATAAAACATAGTCATCCACCAATAAAATATTCGTAAAGTGAATTGCATCATTAGCTACAAACCTCCTAAGACATCCCATCGATATTTATTTCGGATACACTTCTCAGTAAGCCTACAAATAATAATAACTAGATAACACATTGAAGACCACGTATGAACTTACCAAGAAGAACTCATTGAATTACCCAGAATAAGCAAACCCGTGCAGACATGAAATAGAAATATTTTTCCGATGTACCCAAAAAAAATTTGAAATAGAAATATCAAACCAAACAGACACAATCTCTCTCTCTCTCTCTCTTAAAGACATGCATGTATGAATAACAGCAAAGTAAGAGATATTACCCAGAATTTCCTCCAGTCTCTTGGATATCAGAACTGAGTTCAGTTATCCAATCGTCAACATCAACGTCCCAGTTACTGCTATCGTGCTTATAACTATGATCGGCCATCATGCAAACTCTGTGAAATCCAAAACACAGTAAAAAAATGAAGTAAAAAAATAGTGTATCTTTATCAGCCCAGTTCAAAAGAGGACAAATCATCCACATGCAGAAGATAAAATGGAACCCTAGAAAGTGAAAGTGACGATAAAGAAGATCAAAAATGGAAAAATCATCAAATTCAAGCTAAAGATACCTGAATTATGTCTACATATCTTGCTTTCTGTGGATATTTTCCATGTAGAGCCTTCAGGTTTTCTTGATTTCAGATATCACAATTGAAGCACTGACTTTGGGAAGCATTTGATTTGTGTTGAGAATCTTGAGATCGATAGTCGAAAGGGAAACTGAGAGTTTAGAGAGAGAGACACAGACAGAGGGGAGAGAGAGACGTTACATTATGGTAATCCAGAGGGAGGTAGTAGACGTTATGTCATGTGGAACATATTACGTGGAGATTTTAAGAGGGAGATCGGGATCCTCTGGATTCCAAAATTTTATCAACTTTGACACAATCTGATCAATCACCGTCAATTTACCCCAAATCTAATAAGGGAACACAATTAATTATAGTTGTTAAATTAAAAATTAGTTTCATCTAATATTAGAGCTCAAAATTAATGTAATATCTTTATTAAATTGGGCTTCTATAACATTACTCTAAATGTTTAGTCAACTCTAATAACACTCTCTATTATAGTAAAAAAACCATGTGCGCGTCTCTGTGCCATTTTTTATTCAATATTAATAAGGTAGAAAATAATTTTGACTCTTCAAATAAAAAAAGTCAAGTTAGATTCTCTATTTGAATTTTTATAAATACAAATTCTATTGGTAATAATTCAGATTTATTTCAACTCGATTTAACAACTATATTTAACAACTCAACTCAACTCAACGAAGTTTAATCTCAACTTTTTGTAATCGATTATATAAATCTCGTTTATCCATTGCGTCATATGTTTCATTAGATCATAAGTTATTTTATATTTCTTTAATATTTTGTTCACACTTATTTTAGTTCTACATTTGCCTCTTACATTATTGTTGATATGTATTAAATTGTTATTCTTTGCCGACGTAGTATTAGGTTTTCAATAAACATTTCCAAACCAGCTGAGTTGATTTTTTTTTAATTTATCTTCTATTGGTTTTACTTCTAAGTTTTACAAATATACTTAATTTTAATTCTTACCAATATACTTAATTTTAATTCTATCATTTTTTTTTGTTTCTTAATTGCCAAATATTCTATCTCATAAAATATTTTTGATCTAATGGTTGTCTCATAAAACTTAACTTTCAATGTAAGCGGTTTATGTCAATCACATAATACATTGGATATGTTCTTGCATTTAGTCCGTCCTACCCTAATTCTATGATTATCATCGTCTTCAATCTCTTCCTCTCTATAAATAATTGACTTTAAATATCTAAAGTGTTCACTCTAGAGTGTCTCTTGATCTTCAATCTTTACTAGCTCCCTATTTGAATTTTTTTTTGAACATGCCTATTTGGGTTTTTACTATTACTAAAACTACCGCCCATATATTTGGTTTTATATCTACTTATCCTAAATCTTTTTTATTCTGAATTGTCCCTTCAAACTTCTAATTTGTTTTAATTAACCAAGTTATCCCAACATCTTTTAAATATTTCCCAACCTCAATTCGTACACCATCTAGTCTTACTGGTTTTTTCACTTTTTATTTTTTTTAATATATTCTTTACTCTAGACATCCTAATTATTTTTTTAAAATTTTTTTTGTTAGTCTCCCTTTAGTTATTATTTTTGTTCGACCTATAAGCTTTTCATATGATTTTCATTTAATAACTTTTCAAAATAATTTTTTCACCTTTCTTAATTGCCTTTTTTTTTACCAAGACCCTTGAATTCTCGTTTTTAATTAATACATTTAATATGGTTAGCATTCCTAGTTTTGCTATCCTTTACTTTTGCAAATCTATATATATTTCTCTCTTCATCTTTTGTATCTAATTTAGAATAAAAATCATCATACATTTTGTACATAACTTCTCTTATTGGGTTTTTAACTTCTTTATTTCCAAGCTTGTGTTATTTACAATTTTCTTTGTTTTTATATTTTTTTCGTATTTTATAACATGCTCTAATTGTTTTTATCTTATTTTGAACATCATTATTTCACCACCAAGTTTCTTTAACTAATGATTCCTTATTTTTTGATTCTCCAAGAACCTTTATTGATATTTTTTTGATACTTCATGCCATCTTTTTCACATTATATTAGTTACATCTTCTAAATTTTCTATTATTTATTCTAGGATTTTATCTTTAAATAACACTAATTTTTGTGTTTTTAACTTTCACAACCTAGTTCTTGGGTTTTTAATAATCTTTCTTATTCATGAAGAGACATATATTGAGTAACATTATCTTATGTTGTGTGATCAAATTCTCTCCTAAAATGATCTTACAATTCTTACATTATAAGCGAAGTATTTTTTTTACTTAAGAAAAAATCTATTTGCCTTTTATTTAACCCACTCTTAAAGGTTATTCAATGTTAATCTCTTTTTGAAAACGGTGTTAGCTATTATAAGATCACATGCCACTGCAAAACACGTTTTCTTTCCCATGATTTTCATCTAGCAGCGCTTAAAATATTCAGATTGAATCAGAGGCATGCTACTTGTGTCCATCAACATTATTCTCTATTCCTCCTTCAATTGCTTGATTTGTATCTTCTCTTTATCATGAGCTAGCCGTTCTTTCTTTTGAGCTAGTCTCTATTGTTCAACAGCTAACTACTCTTTCTCTTGAGCTAATCTATCTTGTTCTTGAAGATATGATCTTTTTATGAATTCATCTTTTTTTCCTCCTTCAATTCTTCAAACAGTTTTACGAAATAAGTTAAACTTGAATTATCGCCTTAAAGATAGTTTGATATTTGACTTTCTTGCTCACTCTTTCGCAACTTTTCTTCCAGTTGGCCTCTCCAAGCTCTCATATGAACCATTGTCGTCTCTTTTGTTTATCGGTTCTGGTGTTGAAGGATTATAGCTACTAGGAGTTGCACCACCTTTTATTTTTTGCTTCTCAAATTGAGAAGCATTCGTCCATTTTGGTTGATACTGTAACTTATTCCAACAATGTTCAAATGAAAAAAAAAAAAACATTTATGCAGTTCCTAGTGCACCTTATTTGTATCACAGATCTGAAAATTGTACAATAATACTATGTATCATAAATGAAAAATACGTTATTTTGATACTCGTAATTAAAAATGCACTCATACATTGTCTTTATCAGTTACACCACTTTGATTTAACCTTTCAATTTGGTCAAAACAATCACAAAATTTATTGGTGGGTAGCTGAATTGTCGACCAACGATTCATCAAAGAAACTTGATTGCAATTACAATCTGACTGAGTGTTTATATTCGTTGAAATACTCTCAAACCCTTTGTCAATGCGTTTTAGATTTTTGCTCATTTTCATGCACGACATCGCTAATATTAAGCCAAGTCGAGATTAAAACTAAGTCCTCCTCAACCGTAAAGTTGTCGCCTCGAACTTTTTTTGTGGTGAATTCTATTTAAGGTGATATTGATGAAGAAGGACCTATTTAGTCTATTGATTCAGTGTTAAACTCATCTAAGTTTGTTTCGTTGTTCAAGATATTTGTGAAGTAATATTCATGTTCAAATGATTCCATACGTAATGCTTAGAATTCAACCCAAAACATACATTATTCATGTAATTTAACCCAAAACATACTATAACAATAATTCTAATCAAATTTCAAATAATACAACTTAATAGCAATTTAACACCCATCCACTTCAAATAACAAAATCCAATTGATAATAACAATTCAACCATATATTGTATAAATTTAACCACAAATCAATAGCAATTTAACCACCTATTTAACCAAAAGTTAATAGCAAATTAACCACCTATTTAACAAAAAATCAGTATCAATTTGACCACTTATTTAACCAAAAATTAACAACAATTTAACCACAAATCAATACTAATTTAACCACCTATTTAACCAAAAATTAATAACAATTTAATCACAAATCAATACTAATTTAGCCACCATTTACATAAAAAAATCAATACTAATCAATAACAAAAATCAATAAATCAATAGAGATGAGTTTTTAGCATTGGGTTGAGGGGGGGCTGAGTCGAGAAC
>CM042196.1:521351-561929 GCA_023539305.1 Ilex asprella
TGGTTGTTTACAGTTAAAGAAGTTCAAAAGCCAGCAGCAACAAGGAAGAGTGAACAAATCTAGCCTCTCAAGATCTGATGAGCATGAAAACCTCATAAATTTTGACGCGGAGAATGACTAGTGGGTTGGAGTTGGTTTTTAGAGTGAAGCTCGCCAAAATAGCTAAAAAGGAGAGAATGGCTAGTGGGTTGGAGATACTCTTAAGCAACATGTTCTAACTCAACTCAAGTCATAATGATAATTTGTTGAGTTCGAAAGAATAGTCCACACAAACTTAAACACCCTGTAATAAAAAAAAAAAACAAAAAGCCCTCATCTTGTCTTGGTTCCTCGTGGCAAATCCAAATCCCAAAACTAAACACACCCAAAAAGAAAGACCAAAGAAAAAAAGAAAGGAGGGGCGGGGAGGAGACCTTTCAATTATGACTAGAAAATAAATAAAAGACTCCGGCATGTCATTGCGAAATTTGGGATGGTCTGATATAATAATTACAAAAATAAATAAGTTTTGAATTTAAGTGTAACAATTACAAAAATCTGCCGAAGGAACAAATTGATGTAATAGTATTCGAGACAGATAATAACACGATCCAGGCAACCATGAAATCCCATCCCATGTATTGAATGCTGAGATGCTAGATGTGTGTCCAACCAAAATGAATAGCTTACAACCTAGTAAATTCTCTCTGCTGTGGAGACTGGATGCAGAAAGACAACAATGACAGTTATGTTATCTTTGCCGCCACGTTCAGCGGCTTCAGTCGCCAATCTCTTTGAGCACATCCCAGGCTCTTTCACAGTGTCCCTAATTATGCTTACTACTTCTTCATTGCTCACAACATCCCAGAGCCCATCACTAGCGATTACCTGACAGTCAAAACACATAAACTTCAGCCGTCGAGGCAAATGCTGTCACAACCATTTTTTTTTTAATAAATCAAATTCAAGCCTCCCTCCAACAAAGCATAAAACAACAGTCAGTTATTTTCGGTTTATCTTTGACAAATGACATGTTTTCTTCCCCAATTGGTTCCCATCAAAAGGTTGTTCATTCTTTAAAGCAATACATGAAATTCTATTTAGTTCCAAAAAGTCACAACGTGCCATTGATTTCTTCATTGCAGCTCACCACAATCTGGAAAGCTTTTAAAAAATAGAGCCCTTTGAGCAAAATCCTATAAATGAAGGCATGTTATGGAGCACAATTAGCCAGAGAAGTATGCAACATGCCAGACTGAGCACTTTTGACTGTAGTGAAGCCTTTCCTTTTCAACAATCTAATATGGAGCCACCACTATCTGATGATTCTGAACCATTTCTTAAGTGAAACAATAGTATCCAATATTGAATATCTTTCAATTTTTCCCTACCATGTAAATTGACTATAGTAGGACTAGTTGACTGTTCTGACACAAATGTCCAATTGCAAGAAACATTAATGGCAAAAAAAAAAGAGAAAAAAATCTTGGACACTACTGCAAGAACTGGTAAGACTTTGCAAGAAAAGCAGAAGAAATAACCAATGTATATCCTGATATGATTAGAAACCATCTAAGAGAAATATATCCCTTATATTTCTGGTAAACATTTACAACTGAACAAAGCATATGCAAAGTTCAACTTTGCAAATTTTGTCTTAAAATAGTAGCACTTGTAGGCAATTTTATCGACAGAACTGATATAGTGGACAAAAAAAGAACCGGTTCTGAATCTTCTACTGTTTGGTATGGGCTTTTAGGAGAATGGAGGTTCAATCGTGATTAGAAAATGGCCCTAACACGTGAATTAAGTCAGATCAAGGGAGGTGGTTGGTTTCAGGAAAACCTAAGAACTTATTGGAAGTAGGCCCATGACCAAACAAAATTATAGCTGGCCAGGTATGATCCTTCTTTTAAATTCCAAACAGCCTCCTAGCCAAAAGTAATATTTATCATTGCTCATATCAAACTGATTGCAGCTCTACCCGAAATTTAATTGCATCACATCCCAGATAAGAACAGATTACCAAATAAAGGTTCTTACAATGTATTCATCCTCCACAGACAGAATGGTCTCAGTTATCTCAGGTTCCGCAGTTACAGCAGGCTTTAGATCATCATCACCTATGGAACGTGTAACCTGTTAGAAGAAGAAAAGGGTCAAGAATCTAGAAGTTAATAATGAATTCTCAGTGACAACTCATGCATGTTTTAGCAGTTAACCACTATGCGTGTCCAACTCCACAGATTATAGATCGCATATATTTTTTTAGTGAGCAAAGTTTCTTCAAATCCATTATGAATTGTCAGTCTAGACTATTTTAAAATTGTTTACGTTTATAAAGAAGTTTCAACTACTAATGTTTCACCTCAACCCAAGGAAGCCCTTCTTCTAACCAAAAAAAAAATCCAAGGAAACCGTATTTCATTCATGACTAATCAGTCTTTGTGAACAAAATTTTACGTGCTCTATAATTTATTTCTTCAAAAATTCCCCCCCAAAATTACATATTATTATCAAAGATCAAAATTTCATTTCTAAATGGTCAAAATAGCCGAAACGTTTCTATTTTCAAAAAGACCAAAACAAATAAGTGATTGAATTTAAATTCCAATACTTTGAGATTTTTGGAATGTTTCGAAATGTTTCGGCATGATCCCATCACTATTTTAGAATATTTCGAGATGTTTTTGTATATTTCAACCAATGTTTTGTAAATAAACTCTTAAATTTCTTATCCATTTCTATTATGTTTTCAAAGCATCTCCAAAATATTTTTGAAATAAAATTTTGATCCTTGATCATTATCAATTGATATTATAAGTTTTTATTACTTTCTCTGCGTGTGTTACTCCCACAAGAACACATTTTCAAACATACATCGTCAAATAGTTTTTTTGAAGCTTTTCCCACTAATACTGGGTGCAAACTTTTCCCAGTAGTCTCCAGCTGGTAGGTTAAAGGTTGGGTATACCAAAATTTGGTTATCTGTCTTACTCGATTGGCTTGGTGATTAATATGTCTGGTTTGTATTTCTTTCAGTCATTGCAACTGGCGTTGTATGGGAGAAAAAAAAAAGTCCAAATTAATTAGATAAATGATCTCTCATAACGATTAACGAGGGTTTGGAGAAGAAGAGCAAAGAAATAATAAGAGAAAAGAGAGTAGAGAAATAATAAAAGGAAAGAGAAAAAATTATGAGAAGAGAGTAATGTGTGAGGCTTATAAAATTACACCTAACTTATATATATAAACACAAAGTACTAAAATACACTTAAGCTAGAAATAGAGCATAACATAACCCATAACACTCCCCCTTCAAATTTGTGCATAGATCTCCCATGTTCAACTTTCAAACAATGAGATAAAAAACCTTGCTACTAAGCCCCTTTGTGAAGACATCAGCTACCTAATTCTCTAATTTCACAAAGGGCATGCAAATCAAGCTCTGGTTCAACTTTTCTTTAATGAAGTGTCAATCAATTTCAACATGATTAGTTCTATTATGTTGAACTAAATTATGGGCAATGTTGATAGCAACCTTATTGTAACAGTATAGTTTCATAGGTTTATCATAATAAATTCTCAACTCTCCCATCAAGATTTGGAGTAACATAAGCTCACAAATCCCATAGGTTGCTATGTTACTCCGCCTCGACAATGGAACCGACAACCACTGTTTGTTTTTTACTTCGCCGTGTGAGATGGTTTTCTCCTATCAAGGTGCAATAGTCTAAAATAGATTGTTTGTCATTCACTAAACCTATCCAGTTTGCATCATTGAATGCCTCCAAAATCAAGGGACCATTTGGAGAACAAGATCTTTTTTTTTGGAGCATACTTAAGATTCCTTAAAATGTGATAAACAACTTTAAAATTTGAGATTCAAGAATCATGCATGAATTGACTAACAATACTCATTGCATAAGCAATATCTGACCAAATATGAAAGAGGTATATCAAGTTCCCCACAAGTCTCTGGTACCTCTCCTTATCTACTATATCACCAATACTACCACTCAGTTGATGGTTGACTTCAATAGGAGAATCTATCGATTTGCATCATAACATACATGTTTCTTCAAGAAGGTTAAGAACATATTTTCTCTAAGAGATAAAAATTCTTTTATCTGATCTGACAGCCTCAACCCCAAGAAAATATCACATAAGTTTTGATTTCAAACTCTTTGACCAATTGAGCTTTTATTTTGGTGACTTCATGCCCAATATTCCCAGTTATCACTATGTCATCTACATAAATAATAAGGATTGTAATCTTGTCATCAACCTATCTAATGAACATAGTATAATCAACATAACTCAGTTTATACCCAAATTTCAGCATAGTTTTGAGAAATTTATCAAACCAAGTTATGGTATGTACACTGATAGATTCTCTTATTGAAATCAAAGACACACCATATATGCGCATAAGGCCAAATGTATACACATGTGGTCCCAAAGACCTCAAAATCATAAATACATATATAGCTGGTACCAATGATCAAAATTTTGTTTC
Source organism: Ilex asprella (assembly GCA_023539305.1). Classification (NCBI taxonomy): domain Eukaryota; kingdom Viridiplantae; phylum Streptophyta; class Magnoliopsida; order Aquifoliales; family Aquifoliaceae; genus Ilex; species Ilex asprella. The sequence goes on from CM042196.1 coordinate 525,850, forward strand.
GGTGCATTGTTTCGGTCACCTAAGAAAAGAAAACATTTCGACGTGTTTCGGAAATATTTTGATCAGTTTCGAAAACAAAATGAAAAAAAATATATAATTTACGAATTATTTTTTCAAAACATTAGTTTCGATATACCAAAATATCTTGAAACATTCTGAAATAATTGTGCAAATGCATAGAAATGTAACAAAATATTTCGAAACATTCTGGAACACCTCTAAATATTAGAATTTGGATTCCATCACTGATTCGTTTCGATCTCCTTTGAAACAGAAACGTTTCAGATATTTCAACCGTTTCGAAACGATATTTTGATCATTGGTTGGTACAATACAAGGATCAATTTTTAAAACACATAATGACATTTTTATCAAATCATCGTAATACAGTTCAAAGTGTAAAAAAACATTTATTTTTCATAAATCTAAGGATTTCAAAAATTGGCATTTTGTCAAGACCACTATAATATTGTAATCCACTCACCCGGCCAAACTATATATTGTCTAGTAGGTTTCAAACTCTAGAGTTGTCCTTGGTGTTAGTTCTTCCACTATGGTATACTAAGATGAATATGTACAATTTAAACTAATAGCAATGGGCTGCTACATGATATGCATGGATATGAATGAATCCAAAATTATTTCAATCTTGGCACCTTAAGTTATTTTGGTAATTTTATACGAATCAAAAACCTGGTTTCCTTAATTAGAAACATTTACTTAAGTTTTACATAAGAAATTCTGCTCCCTTTCAATTATAATTAACATTCAATATGAATTCCTTAGAAACATTCAGGATACGTATTTAATAGAGGCAAAAATCATATTTATTTGCAACACTATTTATGCTAGTAGAGTTTATTATGCTTAGGGAGGTGTCAATTAACTTATTTATAATTCTAAGATCTTGAAAAAATTAAATATGATCTCATTGGAAAGATAATAAACTTTTATGGGTCTTGGTGAGAGTTTTAGAAACTTTTGAGGGTGATCTACGCAATTACTAAACTTTTCTTGGACAATTCTTGATTTGTAGAGCTTTATGGGTTCATTTATAATTTCTAATACTCTTTTTGGGGTATAGTTGAAAGATATCAAAACTTTTGAGGCAGTTTCATAATTTTCAAAACTATAGGGGGCTGACTTGTAATTTTCAAAGCTATGTGAAGGGTGTAATTCAATAATATTAAACTTTAGGATGGTGACTTCAAAAATTTTGGAATTTATTAGGGGCTGATTTATAATTTCTAAAACTATGTTAGGGGTATAATCAGAAATTTTGAAAATTGGTTGTGATAATTTCAATGGGGGAAGCAATATAACATTCAAAACTGCCGGGGTTTGTAGTGTAATAGTTAAAACCGAGGCTGAAATATAATTTTATAAAAATTTCTAGGGCATAAATCAAAATAATTCAAATTTCAGGGACTGAATTGTAATTTTTTTTAAATTGCAACACCTGCATCCACGTGGCAGCTATATCACCAAACTCTACTTTGATATGAAGTTGAAAGCCATGACAAGTACAACATACCTTGAATATGGGTAGTATTTTTCTTTGGGTTGATGGTGTGTGTTAGATACACATATATGGTAGTGTTTGAATGTTATATGCATGTATGTATAGCTTAAACAAATATCAAACTTAGCCAAAATATCTAATATATAAACACACGTGCATGACATGCATATATGTTAAGAGACACATGAACATCAATGCATATATTTTTATTATTCATATTATAATCATACATAATTAACAAGTGGAATGTCCATGTCTTCAAAAAAAATCCTAATGTCAGATTAGTGAATGAAAAATGAAAATCAACCCATAACTTAGTTAGCTACAGAATGACTAAATTACCCTTGTCTCTAGGACATGGATGTTGCATAAAATGTATGGAATAACAAATGTTAACTCGGACTATCATTATGATGCTTCTTTTTTTTTCCAACAAACACATACTTACACATACTTAAGGGGTTTAAGGGGCTTTGTCTTCTTGAGGTCAAGGGTTTAAGTCTCCCTCCCTCCCTCCCTCCATCCCTCCAAAAAAAATAAGGGAGGGTTTAAAACAATTTAAATGTATATGTGATCACACTCAATTGTCGACAAGAAATGACCTACAAGTGAAACACGATGGAACCATCAAATAGTTTGATATCGTATTTTTCCATTAGTTCTTCCATGAATAACTCCAAGAGCTTCCACATAATTAATTTCTTGAACAACACAACTTCACTTTGAAAAAACAATTTCATAGACATTCTCGTTTCTGCAGTAAGATTTAAAAAACTCGGATGGGTCTCACATGTCCGCCCAAGTGAACCAAGGCAGCGGTGTCTTGTACAAGTCAATCAACAATAGACACAATTAAAAAATCCTTCATTTTTCTTTGTTAAAAGATCAAAGCTTCATGAGTGGGTTTGACAAAAAGCACCACACCATGGGCATAAATGTTAGAGTATTTATATTATGGGTAGTTTAGGTATTTTACATTATTCTGTTGCCCTAATATATAAGGGTCTACATTGTGTATTTGTGTTAAGATAGCATTACTCAATGGATGACTCTATATATTATTCTTGACCTCTCTTTCTCTTTTCTTTCTCTTATCATTGTTAACATGGTATCAAAGCATTGTTCGATCCTAGCATACTTAAAAAATTATTGAAGAACATAGTATCAAATGCTTTAATTTTTTTTTCTATCTGAACGAACTTTTTCTGAAAGAGGGATGACGTCATCAAGCTATGGCTGACGTCATCAGGCTACAATTGAGGAGAGCCCTGCTATACTCAATTCTTCATGGGCATTTCAATGGTATGATTTGGTTTTGATTTTGAAGTCATCTGAATGGAGTTTTCTATTTTTGAATATTTTAGCGAAAATACGGAGTTTTTTTTTCATATATAACGATTTGGGGTTTTTTCTTGAGATTGGAGGTTGTGATCCTTCGTAGATAGCTCCGACTAGATGAATAGAGGGTTAGTTTGACATACCCAGCTTCCTCCGAATAGAGGGTTAGTTTGACATACCCAGCTCCGACTATAATATTGTTCCAGTGGTCTTCTAGCGACAAATTTGGAAGCCTCCTCTTCTGTTCGAGTGTTGTGATTCTCTTTGGTGTGTTGTGATTATCTTGGTGATTAACAGGAACGCCAAGGGGGTTATGAATATTATGTCTCATTTATTGATGATTATACCAGATATTGTTGAGTGTATCTAATGACACGTAGGTTTGAGTTCTTTTTCATTTTCACTACCTTTCGTGCTATGGTGCGTACTCAATATTCTTCTATCATCAAATGCTTCCGCTGTGATCAAGGTGGCGAATATTCTTTTAGCGTTTTTCGTGATTTGTTACAATTTGATAATACTGTTTTTCAGTCTTCTTGTACTGACACACCTGCTCAGAATGGAGTGGCTGAACGAAAACATCGTCACATTATTGAGACAGCTTGTTCTCTGTTATTGTCATCTAGTGTCCTTAGCTCTTTTTAGGGAGAAGCAGTGCTTACAATAGTTTATCTGATTAACTGCATTCCTACAATCCTTAATTCTGGTGTCTCACATTTTGAAAATTATGTGGTAAGATACCTAACTATTTCTCCATACGTGTGATTGGGTGTACATGCTTTGTTCTGCTACCTAGTGTTAATCGTACCAAACTCTCGGCTCGGTCAGCCTTATGTGTTTTTCTTGACTACGGTGAGGAACAAAAGGGATTTCGGTGTTATGATCCTAATACTCAAAAACTCTATGTTTCTCGCCATGTTGTTTTTATGGAGCATATTCATTTTTTCAAAATTCCATCTAGTTCTTCATCTCTGTATAAATCTGATCTTATCTATCTTGATCCCTTTCCCTCTAATGTTTCTCCTGATTCCTATGTTGGTGATATGACTGTGGCTGATCTTCCCTCTTCTTCTTCTCCTGATTTGCCTATTACACGTCCCACGATTGTGCATACTTATGTTTGCAAGACTCCCACTGTTTTCTTCACAGATGTTGTGCCTTCCTATGTCCCTCTTGGCTCCCAATCAATTTCTGACACCGTGGATCACACTCCTCGTTACTCTCAGTGCACTCGGAAGTGTCCTGATAGGTTTGGTTGGTCCAACTCTTGTTACTCTTCTAAATTTTGTTCTTTCCTAACTTCTATACATTTTGTTTGAACCAACCTCCTATAAGGAGGCTATACTTGATCCTCTTTGGCAACAAGCTATGAATGAGGAGCTTTCTGCACTACATAAGACTTGAGCTTGGGAGTTGGTACCTTTACCTCCTCGTAAGCGCTCCATTGGTTGTAAGTGAGTTTATAAAATCAAAACTCAATCTGATGGTTCTGTGAAAAGATACAAGGTTAGATTAGTGGCCAAGGAATTTGCTCAAGAGTATGAACTTGACTACGATGAGACATTCACTCTAGTGGCTAAGATGACCACGATTCGCATAGTAATAGCTGTGACAACTGTTCATCAGTGGAGCCTATCCCAGATAGATATGAAAAATATTTTCGTCATGGTGATTTATCTGAAAAAGTTTATATGACTCCTCCTCCTAGGTTGTCTTGTAGTCTTGGTCATGTGTGCAAACTTCACAAGGCTCTATATGGTCTTAAATAGGCCCGGAGAGCATGGTTTGTAAAATTTTCTTCAGTTGTTTGTGACTTGGGCTTCTGTGCTAGTAATCATGATTCTGCTCTCTTCCTTCGATCCACTTATTCTGGTTTTATTCTTCTGTTACTTTATGTGGATGACATGATTATTACAGGTGATGACATTGATGGAATTCAGCTGTTCAAAACTCAGTTACAGAATTATTTTGAGATGAAAGATTTGAGTCCACTTCAATATTTCTTAGGGATTGAGGTTGCTTCCTCTCCCAAGGGTTATCTTCTTTCTCAGTCAAAATATGCCTCAGATATTATTCAACGAGCTTGTTTATCAGATACTCGAACAGTTGACACACCCTTGGAGCTCAACGTTTGTTATACTTCTTCTGATAGTTTTCTCCTGTTAGATCCTACCTTATATCGTACTATTGTTGAGAGTTTTGTGTATCTTACTGTTACTCGTTCAAATATTGCTTATGCGGTTCATGTGGTTAGTCAGTTTATTGCTGCACCTATCACACTTCACTGGTTTGTTGTTCTTCGAATTCTTCGATATCTATGAGGTACATTACATCAGAGTTTATTATTCTCTTCTTCTTCGTCTTTGGAGCTCCATGCTTACTCTGATGCGGACTGGACTGGTGACTCTATGGATCGCAAATCCACTACTGATTTTTATCTCTTTCTTGGGAATTCTCTTATTTCTTAGAAAAGTAAGAAACAAACTGTTGTAGCTCACTCTTCTGCTGAAGCTGAGTATCGTGCTATGACATCTACCACAGCAGAGATAGTTTGGTTGCGTTAGTTGCTTGCTGATCTTGGCATTTCCTTGCCTACTCCTACTCCTACTTCTATGTATTGTGATAACACCAGTGCTATTCAGATCGCTCACAATTCATTGTTTCATGAGCGCACCAAACATATAGAGATTAATTGTCACTTTATGCGCCATCATCTTCAGTCGGGCACAATCTGTCTCCCATATCTTACTTCTACTATGCAGTTGACAGATTTCTTCACCGAATCCCACCCTATCGCACGCTTTCGTTCTCTCCTTGGCAAACTCTTGATGTTTGATGCTACCACATCATGAGTTTAAGGGAGATGTTAGAGTATTTATATTATGGGTAGTTTAGGTATTTTACATTATTCTGTTGTCCTAATATATAAGGGCCTACATTGTGTATTTGTGTTAAGATTGCATTACTCAATGGATGACTTTATACATTATTCTTGACCTCTCTCTCTCTTTTCTTTCTCTTATCATTGTTAACATAAAGGTTGGCAGCTTCTGACACACATAAGATGATACCATGTGCCACCATTTTAGATCCAACAGAAGAGGGTCACGTTTCACCAAAGATTAGTGAAAAACGATTTGGTCATTGTTCCGAATAAATTATGAGTCACTTGTTGACACAACTTGGAGACCACTCATTTATTAGCCTTCATAAGAGGTGCTGAAGTTAATCCTATGGTATAATCCCTAGATAAAATGAAGTGTTTGATCAAAATAGCATGTATACTTCTTTATAGCAAAAAAGATAACCAGACAAAAGGAACAGCAGCATAAATATACCCTACATATGTCAGAATATACCACATGAGACAAAAAACACCAAAGATCAAAGAAAAAAACCTGCAGAGCAGCAGGACCAACCCTCCATGTATCAACCTGCCATTTGACTAGTCCACCAGCACTTGTAACACGCTCTCTCTCTTCAAGACAACTTGCCACATGATCCTACTATATCAAGGTCAATAATTCATTAAAAGAGCAGTATGACACCTTGTAACTTAAATAAGACAAAGAGCACTTGTGTAAAAATAAATAAAAAAGCTCTTTTTATTCTACTAATAAGCTCAAATAAGCAGTAAGATGACTAAAGGTGTCCCATCTCACCCTACTTAGAGCATAGGCATTGCCGGCTCGACACAAGATTATCCTGCAATCACCAGCATTAGCAACAAAAAGCTTGTTTTGAACTATAAGAGCAGCAACAGCAGTACAACCAGGGTGCCAGTCTTTCTTGATAAATCCTTTCAATTTACGATGAGAATCCAGTTCATTCCTAAATGCAGCATCGGTCTTAAGAAATGCTTCCAGCAATGCATCAGAGGGACTGCACAGTCATAAATTACAAAAAAATGCCAGATTTCTCCTTGATTCTTGATACATGTATACATACAAGTAGAAGTATTGACAAGAGAACAAAATAAAGAAACCTGATCATGGAACCCAGACTTTGCAAAAACCCTGGTAACGCCCTGGCTGAAAATTCAGCTGCTGCTGCACCTGCATAAGAAATAGTCACACAGAGTGCCATTCAACTGCACCTTAAGAACTTGCATTAGGGTGTGTCCGGGAACAACCTAAAGGAAGAATTATTCTATCACCATTAAAATATCTTCAAAAACTCATTTTGTGGTGAAATATAGATTGGTGTTTGTGGGGGTGAATGCGTTGTTAAGTAGTATGTAAGGGTATATTGTAATTGACCAAATTTTGTGAGTGACATGAGTCAAGTCGGTCGAGGGCTAGGACAAGTGATTTGAAGATCAGAGATGACTAAGCCAGTTTTCGATGAGTTATTTGGAGAATTGATTGAAGATTTCAAACTCGATTCATTGCAATCAAACACCGGTTAAGTATGGTGCGTTTGATTTAGAGGCCTCAGTTGACCACATGTTTAAAATAAAAATAATATCATTTCGGACTTGACTAATGTGATTTATGCTTAGCTATGTGTTTTTGATATGATAAAAGTGTTTTTAAAGTATAACTTAAGGCTTAATTATAGACCACGATCAAGTGCAGCCTTTGGAGGGAAGACCGGGGTCAATTAAACTGATTTTGGAAGAATTCCACTAGCTAGAATTTGTTTGGTACTCACTAGGCACTTGAGTATAGTGCAAAGGTTCAGTTCTAGGAAACTCCAGTAATTGACGCTTGCTTCTCACTCACCAGGATGAGGACCATCTTATTAGTCATTTTGTTTTGTAGGCTGCTCTATCACCGGGTTTGTCTTGTTTTATAGCACAACCATTTACTATTTCCGTTCTTGAGACATTCTCGAGGGGTTCTCAAATCCGGGTTGGAGGAAAGGTATGGAGGTGAGGATGGATATAATACATGATGATGGAACTTGGGATCTTGTCCTGTTGCGGCGTATTAAGAGGCATGCTGGTCGTCATTGGGTTTATTTTTGAAAAGCAACCCTGATGATTCCATCGAACATCTAAAAGCCTGACTTGTCGCTAAGGCATTCACCTCTAAACAAATTCCTTCATGGTCCAAATTGCCTGACAATAATCTCCATGATATACAAAATTACCTTTTCCTCCACAATTTGTTGTAATATAGAGCATCAGATTGCTTTAGGTAACGAATTATAAAAGGAAATTTCCACACTACACGAGGATTTAACTGTACTGGTATTACAATACATATTCCTTGATCCAAACTCCTATGTCGCAAGTATATTGTTTCTCTAACAATATCAATCATGAACAAACTTTATGACCCGGAACTTCGAAAGTGAGCTAGGAAACTAGGAGGAAGGACTAGGGAAGATTAAAAAAAGAAGTGAAGAATAAAGGTGTATGCGAAACGATAGAGGTATCATTGTCTGGTACGAATGAAAGAGGAATGCAAAGAAACTGAGAAGGAAATTGGGAGGCTTTCACTCCAAAATCCACCAAAATGAGGGAAGGAGTAATTCACTCCAAACCCGCCAAAACCTTACCTCCTGAAGAGAGAGAAAAGGTACAGACCTCTTCTTTTCTTAAACTGTTCCCCCTAAACATGGAGGAAATAGAACATAAAAGAACTTGTTTCTAATAAGAAAATGTATTATGTTCAATTCACAGAACACCACTTCATTTTTTTCCCTCTCCTTCCTGCTCAACTAACCAAAAGGAAGGAAAGGTTGCCTCTTTCACAAGTATACATCCTTTGTCCCATTCCCAGTGGTTCTCCATTCCTCGTACCAAAGGACTTACAAGTCATAATATTTTATTATTCCTTGAGTTTGGTCCCAGATACACCATTAAGATTGAAAGTATATCATCTTATTTCACCTCTATGACCATCAAAGACTCCAAACGCATGGATATTCTTTTCATTGCACATATTTGGCATAAGGAAGTGTGTGTCCTCCATAGATTCCCTCCTCCCACAAGTAGAGAAGGAACCCCATGATAGCACTGGACAGTATGCCAAAGGATCATTTGAAGAATCAAACCCAATTCTCACCCCAGAACCAGGGGCAGGAGAAACTCTCTTTGAGAAATACTCCCCCTGGGAAAACCAATTAATACTCTCTTGATAACTGCGATGGATTGCGGTATCCTTGTCACCACGAGAGAGAGAAGGTTCAGGGAGGACCTTTTCCTCTACTTTCACTCTATTTCTGTTCTCCAAAATGGAATCAAGTTCCACCACTATATCGTCAAAAGATGGCCTTTTTAGAGGATTAGCATCCCAACATCGTTGTATCAAAGGGAGTAAACTTGCTGGCGCACCAAACTCAAGACCAGCAAGAATAGGGCGAAGCCCCTCGGACACCACAGCTGCTGTAAGTTGCTGTGCAGTGTAGTTCATTTCCAGCACAGTGTGGGCCTGCCAGCAGGTCATATCATGCACAAATAAGCAGTGAAAAAGTGTATGTGGTGAGTGAAACAATGAATATTAAGATAGGAACGTCAAGAAAAGAAGATAAATTATGTAAAGCAAACTGCATTTGTATGATCTGGATGTGGAATTGTTAATGAGAAACTAAACTTTGCCCAACCCGTTCCCAATAATTCCGCAAAGAATAAAATCCCAAAGGAAGTCTAATCTGTCTTACAGACAAAATATCAATAACTTGTGCTCAAGTGCCACCATGAATACATAGAACGAAATATAGGGATTGCATTTTAACTAAATAAGTTAAGAGGCCTTAAGAGACCCGTGTACAGGTGCATATATGTGATAACAGCAACAAATCAATGCTTGGGAGCACATAGGCAATGAATGGCAACAAATATGGGGAATGACATGTGAAGTAAAGAGACGGATTTAAGAGAGAGCATATTAAATGTTAGAGGAATTAATCAAAAAACCAATAATAGAAGAAAATGCATTTCTGCACGTGACTCTTCCAAAAGGCTCCAGATGGAAACAACTCCAACCACAAGGTTTCACTCCATCTGGTGCATGCACTCTTCTATAGTCCACGTCCCCTAGATGCTCAATATTAGTTGTTTATTATAGGTCAATGCTTCCATAGCTTCAGGCCTACATCCCAGGGGCATAGCTAAATGGGCTACACAAAAACGCATGTCACCGAAGCTCCCTTATCAAAGTCAAACCACCCCCATGAACATCAACCTAGTTGCATCTAAGGACCCATGAGATCCCCTAATGTGTGGTTGGTGTAAGCTAGGAGTTGCCTGACAAAACCTAGAGGATAAGCTTTCCCCTTTTTGACTGGGTGGATACTATATAGACTTGGAATGCAATACTGCAATTCTCACAAGGAGAAAACACTTCCGTCAGCAGACAGAATTTCGCTCTTCAAAGGCTCGAAACCAAAACAAAGAGTGATCAAATAAAGTGGTAATCAATATTGGCAACAGTACTCAACTACTTAGCCTGTTATAAGAACGAGGCGAACATGAGACTTCAACTGACAGCATTCGCCCTTCAAAACCTCAAAACTAAGACCAGAGTTGGTAATTACTTACTGACAACATCGCTCATGTACATTGCTTGTCAGTTCTTGGAGACAATGCTCTCTCCATGCACAAACATATTTGCATCCACTTGCAAGAGTGATGATTAGACATCCATGACAACTATAATAAGTACAAAGAAGAATGTCAATTTAGATAGAGTGAAGAAGGACTAACCTGTGCCTCTGCACGAAGATCAGTATATGGGACAACACCAGTAAGAAGCTCACTGCAATTGGTTTAAGTCCAAACTTATGCTCATACAAAGCGGAAAAGACAGAATAAAAATCAAAACAGAAAAAAAAAGGGGATAAGAAAGGAAGGAATATGGAAAGAAAGAAATATATATATATATATGGAAAGAAAGAAGAACTGGTTCAACTGCACATACTTCAAGATTAAACTAATCCAACATGTGACAAATTTTGCATCAAGTAATACATAAAAGCCACCAATATATAACAGCACGAAATTCAAGCCATCTAGGGTGTCAAGCAAAAATAATGGCCCTGCTTAACATGCCATTGCTTCAGTAACTACTCAAAGTATATGCATCAATAAGTGCTGTATACCTTTAATTACCCAAAAACAGGGAGGTCAAGCATGTTGAATTAAGATAATTTATCATAAGTCATAGCTCTAATTCTGCATCTGCACTAGACCTACCAACAACTGACTGCTTCTTGCTATGCCAGGTCATCAAATTTTCACCTACACAGGTACAATAGCCATAAGTTGAAGTTCTGTCTGGGATGGATCTTGCCAGGTCCATATCTTACCGAGTTTCCACTTGCAGGTGATCATGCCAAGAAAATAACAACAATTTACCATGAGCTAGCTTCAGGTATCACATAATTCATGAACATTCGCTATATGAGACTCATGAGATGAGTTCATATACTGAATTACCACCAAAGGCCATGAATTATATCAGTACAAATACCTGACAAATAACTAAGTTTGCTATCAATCACTAGTATTGGCCTTCAGCGATAGAAGTAACATCAGCACAATTTACCAACCTATGATTTTGTTGGATGAATATAATTTGGACTGGTATGTTTGCTAATTTGAGGTCTATTAGAGTTGACTTGGCAATTGGACAAACTACAGGTTTGCTGGCTAGCTTAACTTTGAAACCAATATTGCTGTATAGAATTGAGGAAGCTCAAAAATCATATTTACAGCTAGAAAAGGTCAAGAATGAAGTTAAGACCAGTGTTAGAACTCATTTTGTGAGTAAAGATAATGATGTTTGGCTACCTGAAACTCGATTGAGTGTACCGAATGATACACGTTTATACAGAGAAATTCTCGAAGAAGCTCATAGCTCGGCATATGCTATGCATCCTCACAGTACTAGATTGTATCATAAGTTGAGGAACACTACAGATAGATTGGAATGACACAGGAAATTGCTGATTTTGTTGCAAAATGCTGAGTGTCTCAACAAGTTAAAGTGGGGCATAAACGTTCGGTTGTAATATTGCAACTTATTCTCATGCCTAACCGAAAGTAGGAGCATATTACTATGCATTTTGTGGTAGGATTGCAACATACTCAGACAGAGCATGATTCTGCCTAGGTTGTGGTGGACAAATTGACAAATTATGCTCACTTGTTGGCTATTAAATCTTTGTTTTCTCTTGCAAGTGACTAAATCATATGTTGATGACATTATCAAATTACATGGTACACATGTTTCTATTGGATTTGACAGGGACCCACGGCTTACTTCAAAGTAAGAGCATATTATTATGTATTTTGTGGTAGGATTGCATCTTACTCAGGAAGAGCATGATTCTATCTAGGTTGTGGTGGATAGATTGACATCTTCTTGTCACTTTTTGGCTATTAAATCTTCATTTTCTCTTGCTAGACTAACTAAATCGTATGTTGATAAGGTTATCAAATTACATGGTACACCTGTTTCTATTGTATCTGACAAGACCCACAGTATACTTCAAAGTTTTGGCCTAGTTGTCAATGTAGTTTAGGTACTATTTTGAGTTTAGCACAACATTTCGTCCCCAAACTGAGGGGTAGTCCGAGCGTACCATAAAGACTTTAGAAGATATGGTGTGATTCAGTGTGATAGATTTAAAAGGTAATTGGGATAAACATTTACCTTCAATTGAATTTGCCTCTTATAATAGATATCAAGCTACGTTCGACATGGCACCCTGTGAAGCTTCATAGGGTAGAAAATATAGAACTCTCGTTTGTTGGCGTGATGTTGGGAAAATAAAGTTGTAAGCCCTGAAATTGTTCAATTGACGAAGCAATTCAAGATCAGCTCAAAAGTGTTAAAAGTGAACAACAGATTTGTGTTGATAACCAAAGAAGTGTTTAGAGTTTGGGGTTGGTGATTATGTCTTTTTGCCAATTTCTCCGAATGAGGTTTGAGAAAAAGGGTAAGTTGAATCATCAACAAATTGGTTCCTTTGAGATTATTGATTTGTGCTGGTGCTACGGCTTACAGATTGGTGTTACCTCTTGATCTATCTAAGCTTCATGATGTATTCCATGTATCTATGCTTAGAAAGTATTTGTCAAATCCATCTCACGTTCAAACAGCGGAACCTATTGAATTGAAAGAAGATTTGACTTATATTAAGGAATCAATTCAAATTCTAGACTGAAAAGACAAAGTGTTGTGTGCCAAGACTACTCCCTTAGTTAGAGTGTACTGGAAAAGTTCGTCAATAGAAGAGGCCACTAGGGAAAAAGAGGAGGACATGAGCAATTAGTACCCTACTCTCACTTGTTTTAAATTTCAATATGGTAAGTAAATTTCGTGGGAGGAAAATTTCTTACGGGGGAGAGTTCTTAGATCCAACCATGTATTGCATAGCATCATACATTTTTTTGGGGGTCTAAAATATAATTATTAAAAATAACTAGTGTTAAATTTTAAGGTGGTAAAGAAGTTAGGATTAAATTGTAAAATGATGAAATCTACTAATTAAGTATTTGAAAAAGTCAATGTCTAGTGTGAAAATAATTAGAAACTCAAGGACTAGAGTGCACCTAAGGAAAGATGAAGATAAATTTGTCTACAACTCGTTTTCAAGACAAACATTCCTCTCTCTTTATTCTTTTCACCTTTCTCAATCAAGCTCTCCAAACCATGCTTTTGATTTGTTCTCTGCTTGAGTCAATTTATCAAGAAGCTTAAGATTCTCACTTCAGTGGTTAAGAATGTTTAAGTTCCTTTTCTTTCAAAATATCAACTAGGTATCATTTTCACCCGTGGAGGTTTTCTTTTACTAACTAGTTATTTCTTTATTTTGGTGATCTTCAAACTTATATTTTGATTTTTTTGTGATTTAAATTTTTTTTCGTAGTTCAAATATGAATCCATTAGTTTTTGTTATTTACAATCACGAGCCCAGTACCTTGTCATGGAATATAATTTGCTTTGAAACTCAAATTAAAAATGCAATATACCTTTTATTTAAACTAGCTAATATAGATAGTCTAATGACTCTAATTTGGCTCTCCAAATTTGGAGAGCTTAACCCACTCTCTATTCGTGAATAAAAGGATGACACATACAAATTATTCATTAAATGCTCTTGACTATAAGAGTATTTTTTTTATTAGAATAGAGAGTCCATTGGAGTTGTCTAAAAAAATTCTCTATTGCAAATTTTCATTGAATATGCTCTCTATTGAAAAAAAAAGCTCACCGTGTATATTAAATATTAATGTATAAATATATTCTTATAATAGTGAAAACGATTTGGATAAGAATTACAAAACGAACCACAATTCAAAATAGTGTAACAACTAAGTCTACCCTAGTCATACCACATATCGAAAAAAGTTTCTCATAGGATATCTGTTTGCATATCTATACTAGGTATCAAATCATCCTTCAATCCAGGTAACATTGATGCTAACATTATTGTTTCCTTGAATGCTCAACAAAATACACTTATCCTATCTTTGCATAGCTTCGGTAAACCACTCAAATCAGGCTCTTGGAGACCTCTTTAAACCATATAAATGACTCCTTCAGTCCACATATCTTGCAAACCTTAGAGAAATGCATTCTTAACATCAAATAGTCGAAGAAGCCAACCTAGCTATACTGCCAAGGAACATAGGAAACGAGAAGAATTCATCTTCACTATTTGAGTACGTCACTCCTTATAATCAATCCCATTGGTCTAAGTGAAGCATGTGGCCACTAATATGGTTTTGTATTTCTCTACTGGGCCATCAACCTAATGTTACATCATAAACCCCCCATTTGATAAGAACAAAATTTTTACACTGAAAACAACACAAAGTACAAAGAAGTGGACAACAAATCCAACGAAAATGGAAAAAAAAAGAGACCATCAAAAGACAATGAAAAATAATAACACTTAGTTGCACGCTGGATTCCAATTATGATGAATCAAGAATAAATGATAGTCCTAAAACTCTTTAGTTGCTGCAACGCCAAAAGCAGGCCACCAACAAAAACTCCACCTCCACCACTTTATCTTTGAAGTTTCTGTCATTTCTTTCCACCCATCACCCAAAAAAAATGCTATAACAACAAATACCCAAACTTTGGGGGTCCTACTTCCTGTCCCAAAAGCACCATAAGTTTCCACCACTAATAAAAACACAATGTTGGGGGATTACTAATCCAATTCCTTCTCAAAAAGCTTTATATCACAATTTCCAACTAATAGTTTTGTGAAGGAAAATATGGTCAAGATGTTCGCCCTACTTTCTACACCCGACCCACCGTTGAGGAGATATACAAGCATTAGGCCATCTCCCCGACAAATAAACCCCAAAGACTCATATATGGATTCTTCTCTCCAAAAGTATCTTGCAAATGATTATGCTTTCACAAATTCTTGACTGGTGTAATATATCAGTATCACATGCAAAGAAACAATTGCATTTAAAGTTTTAACTTATTTTGAGGACAGAGTATTAGCTTGTCTCAAGTTCTTACTTGATTGATACCCCAAAACTATAGACATCTGATTTCTCGGTATGTGTCTCCTTTGTCAATATTTCAGGTGCCATGTAAATGAGTGTGCCAACCATGTTCTTTTTGTGGAAACCACCTGTTGGCTTGCCTGATGATCTCCAATTTTCAATTGAAACTTGTTTGAGATCTCTCTTGTTTTCTGCCAAACCAAAGTCTGCTAGATATTGATGAAGGTTCTTGTCAAGCTGCATCAAAACAATATGAACATTCTTAAGCTATCCTAAGAAACCTTGTGCTAGTTCAAGGACGTTACACATTACGAATGAAGAGAGAATAGGAAACTCGAGATCATTACAAGAATATTTGCAGGTTTCACATCCCTGTGTACAATCCCAAAGTTATGTAGATATTGCAGAGCTTTTGCTGTAAACAGAAATTACAAGAACTGTGAATTGATTATCTAACATTACCAACAGAACACAGAAGATATAACGTTTTTCGATGCTGTCTACCATAAAATAAGAAGCATGCATGGCTATGTAAAGCACTATACAATCCTAAAACTAGTAAAATGAGGATTTGAACAGGGCAAGATAATATATCCAAGTTACCTTTGAACACAATCAACAACACCACAACGAACCACAAGTAACAACAAATAAAAAAACAATCAGAAACTTGGTAAACCAAGCAGATTCAGAGATGAATTAACCAAAAAAGAGGTTAACCCAGTGTTGAAAACCAAGACACTAATACTGAACCGAGATGAAAGCTCCAAGTTTGGTACTAAACCAGAAAACATTGATTTGAACCTGAATCAAGATAAAAACCATTAAACTAGCACCAAAATGTGCTGAAAATTACTGAACCACCACTAAATAGGGTTGAAAACACTAAACCATGACGAAAACCACTAAAGCAACACCAAACTGCGTCGACAACCACTGACCAACATTAAATCAAGTTGAAAATACTAAACTAGAATTGAACGGGAATAAAAACCACTAAACCAACATCAAACTGTGCTAAAAATAACCAAATCAAGTTAGAAACACAACTGACCAAAAAAAAAGTTGAAAATACTGAACTAGGATGAAAACACACCAACACTGAAGTGGTACTAAACCAGGCTAAAAACACTGAACCAAAATTAATCCAGGATGAAATTCAGTAAAAGAGCACCAACCTGTGTTCAAGGATTAAAGTATCGTTTCAAAACGGTCGAAACATCTGAAACGTTTCCGTTTCCAAATAGACCGAAACGAAGCAGTGATGAAATCAAAATTCTAATACTTTAAAGTGTTCCATAATAATTTAAAATATTTTGTTATATTTCAATGCATTTACACAATTATTTTGAAATATTTTAAGGTATTTCAAGATACTTTAATATATTTCGATTAATATTTTAAAAAATAAATTCTTAAATTTTTTTTATTTTTCTTCGTCCTATTTTCGAAACGGATCAAAACATTTCCGAAACACATCGAATCGTTTCCGTTTTCTAAGTGATCGAAACAATGCATCGAAACGAAATTTTTATCCTTACCTGTGTTGAAAAACACTGAATAATTGTATATAAGGGTAAAGAGAAATTTTATGTTAAATAATTGTGTAATTGTATGCTAAGGTCAATAAAAATAAAAAGATTAAGGTCAAGAAAAATAAAAAGAAGAAGAAGTGAGGAAAAGAGTATGAAACAATGTGGTGAGTAAGGTTTATATTGCCAACACCCTAGCACCTATTTATATTCAATCAATATTAACGACAGTTACAACATTAAGAAAGTACAACATAACAGAAAAAACACATACTAAGAAAGTAACACTCTTAACAACTTCCACAATCAAAAATCATTTTATACCCTTGATCTACTTTGACGTTCTTCACATGCATAAAGATAGGTACTACAACTAATATCTAAACACTAGAAAACGTATTAACAAAGTGTCTAGCATGCCGATCTTCAATAAGATGCGTATCAAAGAATCCAATTTATAACTAAAGAAAAATAAATGGAGAGGCTCACAAGGCTTATATTGTGGTTTAGGAAGCCTTATTTTATCAATGTGGGACAAGTTCTGGAACTCCCTTGCCCCAACTCGAATGTGGAGAGATAAATTAAAAAATAACAAATTCAAAGACAAAAGTACAACTAAAATTGAGTCTTGCCAAATTCTCCCCAGCTTTGATACCATGTTAGAGTTTGAGTATTAAATATTAAGATTCAAAACAATATAAAAAGAATTGAGGAGTCCATTTAAACATGTAAAAACCTCTAACTCAAAAGCAATTGGTAATGTGTGGAGAGACTATAGGGCTCATATACTAGTTTGGGAGGTACTATTTTGTCAATGTTGGACAAGCAATAACTTTCAAAAGCATCACTGCTTCAATATACCACGCTTTTCTAGAGAACTTAAGGACGTTTGTCAAATCAGTACATTATACAACAATCTTTTAAAAGCTCATGTTTATGTCAACACCTATTCATGATATCACATAACATTCAGAACCAACAGAGAACTCTCAAATAACTGACGAAGAAAAAATCTCAGAGACCTATGCAGCCATGAAAGCAATGAAATGTTTATAGCATCATAAACTGTAAATTACAAAATCAACTCAATCTAAGGTTCCAATGCAGTTATACCATAGAATTAAGTACCTAGCCATGTTATGTATAGAGCTTACATAGTATTGAAGAAGCGACTGACAAAGAATAATATTTGGATCACGGATTATGGAAATAACTAAAACATTACTTTGAAAAGGCTAGGTCCCTACCCGTGACAGTTATTTTTTAAAATAACCCTAGAACATTAAGAAAAATAAATTAAATGCCAATCATTACAAAATTAAGCTAAACTTAGACCATCTCAAGATAATTAAAGTTATACCTAGCTCGAGCGCGATTGTGAGCACTTGATCAATACTCGGACTCCATTCTTCCACATGTAGTTTCTCCGAAAGATTTCCAAAATCATAGAATTCAAAGAAAAACAAGTAATTTGGGGGCTTTGCATGTGCTGCAACTAGCCTGGCTATTCCGAGATGATCCAACTTGCTTCACATCACAATATACAAGAAAAACATCAAATAAATTCATACCAAGATAGTTGAGGAAAAGAACAATATATTGTATACAGATAGAAAGGGGGCGTGGCTCTTTGCCTTCCATACCACCACAAGAATGGTAGTTCTTGGGCAAATCCTACTCATAGACACAAGGGATAGGTGGACAGGGCCAGGCCTGCCAAAAGGGCCATAGGAAGAGAACCCAGCCACCTATTTCATTCGACAAAAGTCTCCTCATAGCTATTCCAAGAGATTCATCACAGTAATTACCCATTGCATGCAAAAGGGGACTGCATGTTCCCAACCAAATTAGGGCTATAGCTATGTGCTATAAAAATATAATTCAATATATTCCCCTTGGAGCTATCCCTAAGAGATTTATATATCCCAATCAATGACTGAACTATAGCCTTCCTCACATTTTCAAATATTCTTATAGCCCCCGCAGGTTATCAAAAAACTCCATTCTTCCCCTTAGGTTTAAAACAACACTAAATATAAGTAATTCACTTAGTGTATACAAAAAGCTATATGGTTTGATATTTAATAATCAAATATTGAATGTAGTAACATACATGGGCAGTATTGAATTGATAACCAAAGGAAAAACAATTGAATTGAACGTAAAATCGGGTTACAAATGCAGATTATAACAAAATTAATGCATTGATTCTTGACTCAATTTTATTATAGCATCATGCGAACCTTTTAAATTTTATGATGGTTTATTGATAATCATTACATCATATCTTAAATGAAGGGATAAGTGGGCGATGACATAATCACAAACTAATTTTTATGACGGTAAGTAATTAAGAACTTAGTTTTGGATTTATGACCCAAACCATTTTTATGATAGTATTTTCAGTTAATTGATTTTGATAGGTTCGGATGACTAAAAATTTACCATTAGCGATGACTTGGAAATAATCACGCTAAAGCAAAATTATTGACTATGCAACTATTTGGACACCTCGAAGTAAAATCCTCGTTTTCGTCCCTGATCCCATTAGTTACCAAGTGCATGCAAGATGGATGATAGCATGTGTGTGGATACATATAGTAGAGAGAGAGAGAGAGAGAGACCATAAAATTTGCAATTCTTTGTGGAATTTGTCAATATCCTCCGAGGTAGACAAAATGGGTTTTTTCACGGCAACTTTTTTCCCCTCTAGAATTGCTTCATAGACGACGCTCTCTGCCCCTGCAATTGAACGCACAGTACTCAATCCCAACAACAACAACAAAAAATGCAAACCACAGGCCCTTGGAATTTCATTTTCGTCTTCATACTTCAGGGTTGTTTAGACTTAGGTCCCATAAATTGGTAGTGCTGAGTGTACTGTGCAGGGTGAACCGTGATACGGGCTTAAACTTTATCATTATTTGCTGTGTGTATATAAATAGCAATGCCCATACCTCGAGCGATTGGGGACAAGAGAGAGTAGGAAGAAGGAGGAAGATGAAGAGGTATTGATTCGCTGTGGCAGCAACCTCGAAAGCACGTGTTGGGCTCAACAATCTGCAAACCCATCTCTACCAGAGAATAGGAATTTGAATGGAAGGAGAAGGAGCGTGTTTTGAGTTCAGAGGATTGGAGCGTATTTTGGGTTCAGACTCGTAGGATTGGTTTCAAAATTTACTGAGAGGAGATACGTTTGATGTGTTCTCTCATTGGATCTAGGATGGGCCGGTGGAGGGGACCCTTCAAAACCAAGTCGCCCAAGAGAGCAACTTCCCGGATGGTCCGTTTGTCAATATCAACATTCGTCACAATCCAACTAACTAGAGACAGGTGCTTATCCCACGTCGATAGTCTATATGCGTGTGTTTATATGACTTCTGCAATCTTCACCCTACTTTTAGGGCATGTTTGGTACGAAAATTTGGAAGATTTTAAAAGTATGAGTTGGGGTGTAAACTCCCTTAAATCCATATTTAACAACCACAAAGTCGAGATAAAATTTGAATTTCGGTCCGATCATGAAACTTACATATTTGGGTTTTATAAAACCCAAGGGGGTGAGTTTCATATGGGGTTAAAGGATTTAACATACATTGATATTTATACCCCATATATCCTATATATTTCATATATACAAATTGATTAAGGGGTAAAATAGTCATTTATATACAAATATATTATCATAATAATTATATATCCCTGCGCATACTAAACATGGGTATGAAGAGCATTGAAAGTTAAATTCCATCTTTGAATCTCATATTTGGATCAAACCCGGGTTTTATCAAACCAATCCAAACTCATCCTAAAAAACATATCAAACATGCCCTTAAGGGGTTCGGTTGTATTTTGCCTATATCAAAAAAAAAACTAACTAGTGATAGACATAGTTCAGAATTTTAATGAAGGGTGAGCCAAAAATTATAAGTTTTAGACATTTTTTGAAATGGGTACATAAGAAATATATTGAAATTCAGGACTAAGTTTTCAATGCCACAAATTTATGCTAGAAAAAATATTTATAAAACATGCTATTGTTTTTTCGACAATAAGGGTAATCTTAGAAATAAATTTCGAAAGAGGGTATTGTGAGAATAATGGTAAAACACAAGGGTAAATACAAACAAATTCTAACTCCATCGGTAGACAATTCGGGTCAAACCAACCCGCCGTATGCGGGACGGGATGACCATTTTAGTCCTCACCGACGACAAGTCTCCAACCAACTGTCAATCTTTGTATAAGAAAGAAGAAAAGCAATCTTTATTCCTTCCAATTTCAATCCACTAGCGTTTCTTTCTATTTATAAACCAAAAGATAGAGAAGAAAGAATCGAGATCCATGATGAAGATAAGCGCTTTTCCAGTTTTATCACTTATCGTTTTGCTTTTGCTTTCTATTGAGAAAGGGATTTGCAGGGGAGACAACTTCATAAGGATGAAAACTCTCGGTGGAGTTCACGACTGCATGGGTAGCCAAAACAGCGCCGAGATCGAAAGCATCGCTCGGTTCGCCGTGCAAGAGCACAACAAGAAAGAGGTCTAGAATTGTTCTGTTTTTATTTTTACAATTGTTACTATACTTCTTGGTTTTATTTCAACTTCGGGATTTAGGATCAGAATTTGTACTATAATTCTTTAGTTTGATGTAGAATTTTTGAAGTGATTCTCACAATTTCAAGCTTTGTGAGTTCGCCCGGTTAACTTCTTTATATTTTCCTCAATTCATTCAAGGCTTGTTCAAAAGATTATTTCCCTTAAGCCCAGAGTCTAGATCTGCCCTTGACAGTCATACATCGCCAAAAAGGGAAATTTTATATTGCTTTCTCGATTTATATTGTATGTGGTTTGTTTGTTCATGACTTAGATGTTTTTTTTCTTAATAATTTGCGAAAAAATAGTTTTTTTTTCTTCACCTCTGTTTATGTATTTGTTTGCTTTAAGATTTCAACTGTATTGCCATTACGTCTTTCAGCATGGGACGTTTTTTTGGGATCTGGCATGCTTTTTGTTGTCCAGTCTAGAAATATGTCTTCACACTCAGTTGGGAAAGAACAAGAGTAATGATAATTTGGTATTTGGAATAGAAATGTCATGATGTTTTATCATAATTATGTACCTGCCTGAGAATTTCTGATGGAATACACAAGTGATCTGAACAATATATGTTGTAAAAGCATCTTTGGTTTCTAATTGATGTTCAAGTTGATGATATGAATTTGCCTTTAGATCATTGTGATTTAGAACATATCGTATCGTATATTCTTTTGTTTGTTGACATGTTCACCACATGCCATCTTTTTGTACAGAATGGACTTCTTGAATTTGCAAGAGTGGTCAAGGCCAAAGAACAGGTGGTTGCTGGTAAGATGTACCATCTCACATTGGAGGCAATTGATGCAGGAAAGAAACAGTTATACGAAGCAAAAGTTTGGGTGAAGCCATGGGTGAACTTCAAGCAGTTGCAAGAATTCAAGCATGCCCCTTGAAGTCCCTTCTCTCCCGCCTTCAAACCTTGGTGATAAACGAGGTAATGGACTATTCTTAGTAGGCTTGTGTTCTATATTAGTTATTTGTTTAATGTTTACAAAAGAGGGGATATTACAATAGCTGTGTGACTGTGTCTATTTATTCAAAGTGTATTCCTTCATGTAGATGTTTAGCTTAATTCTTAATCTGTTCCTTTATTACACGGACAATTCATGACAAAGAAAGTACTTCTAGGAGACATAAGACGTGTTTGTAACTTGGATATCGGCCATTGATAAGTTTCCAGCATGATGGAACTGGAACCTATTGTCTAGATCAAGTAACTTCAAAGTTTATTAAATTGGATAGCCACTCATTTTGTTTGAATTGTATGGTAATTTCAGTCACGTTTAAGTGTCGTGTGTAGCTTACTGGCTGGGTAATAAGCTAAATATACGCTCAAAATTTTGTTGTTATTTTGCCTAAAGTTGGATGAGACCCACTGTTGACATGTATTATCTGTCATTTTCATCAGCAATCAACTCAAATTGGTGTGTTCTGAATTATTTGACTGGGCATATCTTACACGAACCATCTAGAAATTTTTTTTACCATCCTTTATACTCACAGCTGACATGTTTATTGTGTTTACATCCACATTTAAGAAAGACAATCGCTCTGCCAAGGTGATGTGTTTGTACTTTGCGTTATACACGTGTGAGACACTGACACTTCTTGGACACCCTCAGGCACTTATCCAATGCAATTTTGAGCTGGGTGTCCGACACTCATTTGACATATTTGACTTTCCTTAAGCTATGTCTATGACTGTAAAATAAAGATGTGACGTATACTTCTTGGACACTTGCTAACATGTGAGTGTTGAAGCTTGTAAATTCGATCGATAACTATTTTATGCCGGGAAAAATAGTTTGAAAGTTTTACTTGGAATTCATCAAAAAAGTAACAAACTCACAAATGTTTACAAAAAGAGAAAGCTTGGTAGGATAAGTGGAATTTTAAGCTTGCTAGCTGTCGCCCATGTTATTAACTACTTATGGTTCCTTAGTCTGAAATTTCATGTTAGAGCACTCTGTATAAGATTTACTTATTAGAAAACAATGATTTGCTTATATTATGTTAATATGAGTGAATATATTGATATGCTACATAATTTTATATATTGGACAAATTATTTATAGTTAGGCGTATCTGTGTCCATGTCTTACTTTTTAGGATTTGTCGTGTCGACATGTTCATGTCATGTCGCAGTCATGTCCTGTTTGTGTGTTCATACTTCTTAGATCCACAAGATCAGACTTATTAGATTGTGAATCATAATGTCATTCCTTAATATGACATGGTGTTACTGAAACCTATCTAATTGCGCATGTAGGATTGCAGGTGAAGCTTAATTCTAGAATAGACTGTTATATATTTTGTACTATTTTAAGATCTACGGTTTTTAGTGTTCAAATTAAAAGAATCTGAAAAGGATGAAGGTTCCAAGTGCTGGGTTAGTAGAATTTCTTGACCTACTTTAGAATTGAATCGACTAGCAGGAGCATGGTTTCTCTCTCTTTCCTCTTGAAAACATGGTTTTATGTTGCTCCTCATCCCAAATGGCCACCTGTAATTTTAAATTTTTTATCCTCAATTATATGAGGCCCTTACCCATCTAGGTTCTTGTAGCATTGAGAGTCTGAGTAGTGCTTTCTGTTTACCTGGTTGTTTTGTGATTAGTGATTAGCCATGATGTAAATTAGATGTGGCCATAGACCAGGATGGCAAGCACAGTTCCAACTCATGATTCAGTGGTCCAAGATGCTGCACATCATACTGTGAAGATCATCCAGCAGATGGCCAACTGTTTGGACCCATATGAACTTCTAGAGATCCTTCTAGCTAAGGCTGAGTTAGGCAGAATACACTTTTAATTCTAGTATCAAGCTCCCTCTGTGTACATTATTCCACACATGCTTCCTCTTCCTCAACCTTCCCCTCTTGGGGCCTCTCTGCACCCCACCCCCAAGAAGTTGTCTTCTCAGTTTTATTTTGTAATTGATAAAGTTTCATGTGTGTAATGCAGGGCACTGAAAATTATTGAAAGTTAGGAGGCGGGGAAGCAAGGAGAATAATCCAAGGTTAAGTTTATAAGGACATCTAAGGAAGCATATTAAATAAGATCACTCCTGGATTGTTAATGTTCCGATTATGTAAACAAGGTAACTATTAATAGTGCCTAATTTGCTAAAGATGTGTGGAAAAAAGCCTACCTATTAGTCTGATAATGTACTTGAGTTTGGCAACTACCATGTCAGCTTGTAAATATATGCACTGTGACGACCTTCTACCTTATACAGATATAGCTTTTATATGTTGTTTTCTTCCTCTAGTATCTCTGGGATAATAGCAAAATACTGTTTTTTCTTTTATTGTTTCCCGTATATATTTCTTTTGCTCCTCGTTTTAGGCCTTGATAATCACATCTGCTAACATTACTAGGCTAGCACATAATGCTATTCTTGCTTAGTTGCTTACTTATATCATGCAATCACTTGAAACTTAGTAATCTCTACATGGCCTGTCTGTATTAGAATGTCGGTTTTTTTGCTTAGTAAAATCTAAGAAGTATGGAAACTCTCAAGGAGGTAATGTTTCCATCTCGGGCATGTGTCAAAGACCAACACTTCTTAGACATGTGCTTGATGTTCTTTTAGTCGTGTGTCCGTGTTCAAATTAAAAGAGAAATCAGTTGTGGATACATAACTTACACTTTTTTTGTGAATTGTCTAATGCTTCTTTAGGCCGTTCGTTGACAAGAAAATAAACACATGTCAAAATGTAATTATCAAACTTCAAAAATTTTGTAAGTGATTATATCACTCCATAAAACAAAAGTTCCTCAAGACTAATTCTGTAAAGCTTTATTTAAAATTTTCGGGAAAGGAACCAGAAGTTCCTCAAGACTAATCATGCATTACAACTTTTGAGTCACCAGATCAAAGGAAAGATTTTTTGTGGCCAAAAGAACAAACCTCAATAGAATGACATATTTATCCTTTTTTATATGCTAGTGTGAAATACGCGAATAATTGAAGATTTAATTTTACTATTTAACACAACGAAAAATGCCTATTTCATAGTCCAATACGAGTGTTTGGATGGTGAAATTGAACTTATTTCACCTCCAACAACACCACCGTCAGTATCAAACCTTCATCCTCGTGCTTGTTTCCCCGTCTTCAGTTGCTTCACCATCACAACCATTGTTTGCTCCATCCAAGAGTTTAGGCGTGACTAGCTTTCAGGGGTATTTTAGTATTAAAAAATAACACTAGTTATTAGTTTGGACTAGAAAATTTGTACTTTAGTATAATTATGTTTGGACCTAAAAGAGCCTCCAGCTATAACTTTGGACAATTTTCACTAAAATTACTACTAAACGGTATATAATACTATAATCTACATTGTCCTCTATTATGTATATTCTCGCATTCCACCTACTCGAAGATTATAATTATGTATGTCCACTATATTTTATCTATACTATTGTAATTGACTAATTTCTTGGAGTACTTTGTAAATTTTAACTTATTCCATATAGTCATGAAATATTACGAAAATCTGAAAATATTACCTGAAAAAAAGAGATTATAATCAAAAACACTTTCGTATTCTAAGAATGTTACAATACCAAACCTTGAGTAAGCCTTTCCATTCATTCGTCCATTTCTCATCACGTTACAATCACATCAAGACTTCTAAATAACAAATAACTAGGAAGATTAATATTCATGGCAACAAACAACGAAGAAACAAAACACAGGAAACCATCAATCATTTGAACCAAGGAAAAAAGCTCAAATGTCCACAGCCACACGTTTGTACAAGTGTGCTGGCAACCTCGGCTTAGCCACAGCTTGAAGTGGGCTTCTCATGTATGTGACCGTTCCAGGGTTCTCAGCCATGTCAATGTCTTCTGGCTTAACCCCCTGCGGTGGTTCCCATGAGAAATGATGCAGTAGATGCCCCAGCATTGATGTCACCAAGTTGATGGCAAGTTGGGCCCCAGGACAGACTCTCCTTCCAGCACCGAAAGGCAGCAGCCTATAATCATGCCCCTTCATGTCAACATCTTCCTCCAAAAACCTCTCGGGTCGAAACTCGAGAGGATTTTTCCAGACCTTTGGATCGCGAGCAACGGCCCACACATTAACGTGGACGATTGATTCTTTGGGGATGTCGTACCCACCAATCTTGACGTTGGCATTGGCCTTGTGGGGGAGCATTAACGGTGTTGGTGGGTGGAGACGTAGTGCTTCCTTGGCTACACATTGGAGATAAGGAAGCTTGGAGAAGTCCGTTTCGGACATGACACGATCCGTTCCGATGACTCGATCGAGTTCCTCTTGAGCCTTTTGTTGCACCCTTGGGTTCTTCACTAACTCCCCCATTGCCCACTCCACTGAGATGGTGGTTGTGTCCATGCCTGCAGTTATCATGTCCTGCACCAGCAATTAATGCTTTAGCTGTGTTGTTCCGCAATTAATCCCAATTTATTGATAGAATAGCCAATTGGCTTACTTACCCAAAGGAGGCCAATAACGGTGTCGTCACTGAGGTCATACTGCTTCTGAAGAGTGAGCAAAGCATCAACAAAATGCTGCTTGGCACCACCACTCCTGTTCCGTGCAAGAGTGTGCTCTTCCATGATAATTCTGGTGAGCCGATCTCGACGAGCTGCGTGCTGGGCGAGCGCGTCGTTCTCGACTATGAACATCCAACGAAGCCATGGGATATGCTCCGCCATTGAGAGTTTTGCACCGATCTTGATTCCGTTGGAAACGATTCCCTTGAATTCCTGTCCTTGCTCATCAATCACACCTTCTGAATTCATAAACCGCTTCCCAAACGTCAGTCTTGTTATGTTGTTGAACGCTACTGATCCCAGATAGTTCCTCATCATCAAGCCTTTTCCACTATTATCTGCAATGTAGAGATTGCTAAAATTATTCAAATGTCGTGGTTGAAAGCTTAAATTACATATCCATTGGCAATCCATACTGAAATTCACAACTAAATTTAGCAAGTTACAATACGTTGGGGGATCAAATTACAATCAAAAAGATCAAGTATAACTCAATATGATCAAGTTCCGACTAACAAAAGATTAGAATCAATCTCAAATAATCACTATTTAAAATTAATTTAGAAACCTAATTCAATGTACGTAACAATTGAATTGAAGTGGACTTCATCTAACATTGACACTTACAACTAATCTAACGACTAAATTTGACTTAAGTCCCTGATTATGTCCCTAAATTAGATGTCACTGCTCATATTCTACCAAACCCCAAAGTGCCTGAGGTCTTCTTCAGCGGCAGTAGATAGCAACTGCCACCACTACATGTGGTATTTATATCTCCACCTACCAACACGAGAGAGACTTTATGGCTGCCACCACTACATATGGAATCAGGGGCGGCTGTAATGAAAAAAGCCTAAGTTTTAGGCCCCAATTTTGAAGAAGGTCCCAAATATTTAAATATTATAAATAGTACAGATAAAAAATTAAATCTATAAATATTTTAAATTTTACAAAAAAGCCTTATAAAAATACAAGTCCGATAAAAAAAAAATTAAGGTCTTATTTCAAGAAAGGCCCATAATTTATAGATGTACAGTAATAGTCCAGACAAAAAATTTAAATTCATATCTAAACAAAATATTTCAATTTAAATAGATTAGACTTATTTATCATCTCTGCTTTAAGCCTCAAAAAATCTCGACTCACCCCTGTGTGGAGTCTATATCTCCACTTACCAACACGAGGGAGACTTTATGAGGTGTGGAAAGATGACCCTCTGCCAGAAATATAAAAGTGGGACCAATTACAAATTTTTGTCAAATTTGTATCTTCCTTTTAGGGTTTTCTCTTGAGACCCACGTGGAGAAAGCTCTTTCTTTGACAATAGTTTGTGATGAAAATTATGTATGAGGACAAGATGGTGGCTGCTGGTGGAGTGAAGACCTACAGAGAGTTAGGTGAAGGGGTTATTATTTTAGCTGATAAATGAGCTGTACTTTGGTACAAGTTGATATAAATGGGCTCATATTCCATTTTTTCATCCACACACAATGAAGACAAAAAAAAAATTCACACACAATTACATTTTCACTTAATTTCATCCATTATACATGAGTCATATAATCACATATAAATAAGAGGATTAATTACAATTTGTCTCCTTCAATTATATCCCTTGTTGCAATCAGTTCTTTGTAGTTTCAAATACTGTAATTTATCCCTCTTAAGTTTTAGGTGTATTAAATTGACTAACAACATTAGCTGAACATCTAAAAAAAACCATTACCGTCCCGTCTTGTATATTATTTTCCATATTTTTTTTTAGATTTCAATTTTGTACCTTAAAAAATAAAGAAACAAAAATGTCAAGACTAAAAAATAAGGAAACATCCGCCTTTGTTTCATCATAGGGGAGGGTGGTTTTTTTTTTGGGAGGAGGAGGTGAATGTGAGTTTTTTTGTTTTTTGCTTTTAACGTCTAAATTTACAAATAGTTAACTATTTCAGGTAGGAGAGGACAGAAGGGTAAAAGGGAAGTATGGGAAAAAAATAAGTGTATAAGTAATTATCTCTTTTAAAAAAGGCAGAGATCACATGAACTTCTTATGACTAACTTTTGTTAATTTTTACTGTTTAAAAATAATTATTTGAGTTAATTGCAAAATCTTTAAATTTAAAGAGAACTATTCGTTGAAATTAAAACTGGAAGGAGTGAGTTGAAAATTCCTCAAAGTAGCTATCCAAATATAGGCTTGGATTGGAATAAAACCCCCCCCCCCCCAAAAAAAAAAAAATCCTTACCAATGCTTCTGGTAGGAGTGTCAAACATGTTGAGTTACATGATCATGTGTCAATATATAAACATGTATACGACACACTTGATAAACAAGGATCACAACAAGACTCGTTTAATCCGTTTAATTTTTAAAAAAATTATATCAACAAAATTTAATGCACCACTTTTTTTACTGTCAAGTGTATTTACTTAAAAAAAGAAAAAAATTTAACCAAATTTCACATAAAAATCATATTTGAAGACTAAAAAAAAAAGGCAAGAGGTCAGTGTCTTTTTCTCCCTCATTTGTCGATATATGACAAAAATAAAAGGGATTGATCTACATTTGTCATGAGACAAAAACAAAAAAAAGTTGATTTGCCTTTTGTCATGAATTGCTCTTATATTTTGTCTTTGAACTCCTATTTTTTTTTTTTTTTTCTTTTTAATTTTTGTATTATCTTTGAACTCTTACTATATTTTTTTGATTATTTTTTTAAAATAATTATTAATTTATTATTATATTAATTTTATTTAAATAAAAAATATAAAATAAATAATTTGACGAGTCTCAACCAAATACGGTGCACTTATTAAATATGACCAACGTCTTAACTTATTTAACATCCACGTCTATGAAGATGTCACTTGCATCCACTTATTAATTCGTGACGGTGACGATTGATTAACGGTGTCGTGTCGTGTTAGAATTTTGAGAGGCGTACCTTCCGGCACAGGTCCACCCCAGGCAGTTGCCTGTAGTAATCACTATAACCTTCCTGGACAAGCGATTTGGTCAACAGTCTCTGTCTATATACCAAAAATTGCATAAATCTAATTCTCTACAGATCTCAAGATATGGGAGTCTAGTCTAGTGCATTCGATATGTTGAATATTTCAATATGTATAGATATACAAGAAAAACGTACCAGGATTGGTGCTGTCTTTGAAAATGGACTCAACCATGGCAGAAACTTCATCTTCTCTAATGGGTCTAAGTGATTCAAGTCTCTTGGGAGAAAACAGCTCAAGATTACAAACTTTCCTAACCTTCACATAGTGAGGTCCATAATCAGCCCATATCAGATCTTTCCCATCTCTGCTAAACTTAGCAGAAGACCTAGTCCTGTACCTATCTGCCAACTGCTGATCATTTTCCTTCAGTACTTCCTTAGCCAACTCTGAGTTATTCACCACTATGTTCAACTGCGAACCAAAGTATACGGAGAAAATGGGACCATAGACTTGGGCCCACTCGGCGAAGCACCGGAACCTCACTGGTTTCACGTCGTAAAGGTTTCCGACGACCGGCAACGGACGAGGCCCTGGTGGGAGCTTGAATCTGAGCCTTTGATAGATCTTGTAGGCAAGGAAGATGAGGATTATTGAGATGGGTAGTAAAGGTAGAGCCATTTAATTGAAAGAAAGAGAAAAAAAAAAGGGAGAGAGATCGGGTTTGACGATCGATGGTACTCTGAACAAGGTTGGTGCCAGAGAGGTTACTATATATAAGTGAAATCTCGGTGACAGAGACCAACTTCAGACCTCTTTGGGTAGAAATTGAGAGGGAGAGAAAGAAAGAGGGTAACTTGGCAAAGAGAAAGTAACGTGGACTAATCGTCACCCTTCTTGAATAATTTTCTGTCGCTACCTACCACTCTTAGGCCTGTTTGGTTGAAATTTTTTTTTGGAAAAGTTTAAATTGACTTTTCTAAATTCTTTTAAAATCAAAAGTTTTTTTACAAATATGAGATTTAATATTTAATTTTGTTCATATTTATATTTGGTATACGTACGAATATATCATTAATATAATAATATATTTGTATATAAATAATTATTGTGTCCCTTAATCAATCTAATCCAAAATCGTGTTTGTCTACGTACATTTTTTTGTATCTTTACAATTTTAATATTTAATTATCTGAAATATATAAGTTATATGAGAGTCCTTCCGTAAAAAAATAATTAACAAGTTATATAAGGGTATAAATGCTATTTTGTATGTTCAACCTTTTAACCCTTATATGAAACCCATCTCCCACCGGATTTCATGAAACTCATGAATATGAGTTTAAATTGCAGGCTTAAAGCGGGTTGGATTTGGTAACCTGTAATAGAAAATGTAATTGTCAAACATGAATTTGACCGGTAATCTCGTCTCTTATTTTTTTTCTTATTTATTATTTATTTGTTTTATTTTTCCTTAAGTTAGATATTTCATAATTTTTATTCTTAGATTTTTAGATTTTTTTTTAATGTGGTGTTAAGTGCTTCCTTTATGGAGGAATGGTGTGAGTTTTGTGATGCGTTTGGACATCCCATTAAGGTTTGCCCTTTAATTCCAACTGCTAGACAAATTTTGAGGAATGGGTCAATTGTATTACCTAATTCTTCTCAACATTACCCCGACCATTGTTTTGAAACTTTTTATCCTGATTTTGGTTGGGGGAATGAACATTATCAATTGAAAACTAAATAAATTAAAATATCAAGCACATCAATCACAAGTGTATAAGCAAGTAAAATAATAAAGAGACACAAATAATTGGTAACACGAAAACCAACCGGGAAAAATCACAGGAAACTCTCGGGGTTCATCAAAGCATAATTCATTATCCCAAAATCGATTTACAACTACTTAAGTCTTATATCTCAACTAATATTATGGTTAAACACTCATTTCCTTCAATAGATCTATTCCACCGAAAGTCTTTATTTTGATATTATGGATAGCTTCACTTGAACTCTCCACTGCAATGAATTGTTTAGACCTCAAACAATCTTCTATGCTAAGATCCTCGGTATGCAAACTCATTTAACGTGGGTTTTGGTAATTTTCAACTAAGATTGTCACTCCAATGTGTGAAGTTGGATTGTCTTTAGATTTAAGGATATAAGATTGTTCACCATCTCTCAAGATGTCTAAGAGGCAAACATTTACTCACAAGAGACTTACCCCAGCATAAAAAGACTTTCCTTTATTTATATACTGATAATAGGGTTTATCTTAGAAAGTAAGTAAATTAAAATTTGCAAGTGATCGTTCGAGTAGTAAGAGGTCGATTGTCACTAGAATGAGAAGAGGATTCAGACCAATCGGTGTCCCAAATCAATTGATGTAACTGTCTCTAAGTGTGAAAATCTTGTGGATCGAATAATGAATCAACACTATAGGAGATGTTTAGGAATGGCGATAAGAGCTAGGTTAGGCTTTTAGGAGGCTGGCGACTAGTAGTGTTACTTTGAAATGTGAAAAGGTCTTCAAAGGTCAAATTTGAAATCTTAGGCGGTGTGGAGGTCGCTTGAGCTACCCCTAAGGCTTGACTGTGTTATATAGAAAACTCAAATTCCAACATTCTCCGGACCCCTACGACTCCTTATATAATCTCCTCTAATCCACTTCTTTTTTTTTTATTTTTTTTTAAATGAGAATCAACAGTGGTTCCCTACCTCCCTCCTTGGGTGATTCGAACCCACGACCTAACGATTGTAGGGGAAGCGTCTTACCACACGAACTGCGCTTCGTTGTCTCTAATCCATTTTTTGAGTCTCCAAATCATGCATGAATGTATATACATATTACAATGCAACCAACACATTCATGATGAAATTAGAATCTAAAATGAAAATGCAATTGACTTTGAATTTGAAAATCACACTTATTCGTCAAAATAATATACCCACCTTTATTTCATCATCTCCACACATTCCTCTACGACATCAAAGAATTTAGAACTCATTTTTTATGAATTCTAAAACAATTTTCTTTAGATATTTGATATTGTGGTAGATATTATGAATTCTCAACTTCCAACATTCTCCCGACCACCACGACTCCTTAAAACAATTCTAAAACAGTTTGAGTTGTTTTTAAACTTAGATATTTGTTTTGGTTAAACTTGTTTGAGTTGCTTTAATTTGATATTGTGGTAGGTAGGTGGAGGTTGGCTTTACTCGGTCAACGACATTCTTCCTTGTGGTGGTTTAACTTGGAATTGCTGGTGGAGCACGTTGGTAATTGAGGAAAATCGTTAGGTAAATCATCCACCTACCTACCACTATACCTACGTGGCCAACTCATGTTTGTTTGTATCAAATTTATTGAAATTAGGTTGGAGCAAGTTTTTTTTTTTTTTTGGTCAAAGCCAAACACAGGAGCAAGTTTAATAAATACAAATTTCACATCAACAATTTAAGTGTTTCTGTTTGAATATTCTGCCCAAAAAAGGAAAGAAAGACCGTACAAAATAGGATCCAAAACAAAAGCATAGGAGAAAGAAACAGCACTGCACCAAATATCTCTTTCTCCTTCTACCTGGGTCCAACTCCATATACCCAAGAAATAACCAGGGGTGGCCCAACTTAATTTGGGACCTTAGACAATAATGTTATACGAGGCCTTATAAATCTTTATTCAGTAATAATTCTAGTATTAAAAAATTATTAAAATATGCTTATTTATAAATTATTTGTTTTGCCTTCTGAGATATAACATATTAATTAAATTTTACAAATAAAAATTGTATTAATCAAAGTCAAATACGGAGATCAAATACAATGATACATACTATTTGTTTAAGAAAAAGAGAAACATAATTGAAAATTAGTTTAACTAGTAAAATAATTTTTTTTCTAAATATATATAAAAATAAGAATTTATACAAGTTAAGTAGTTCTAAAATAAATGAAACTTCTATAATATAAAAAATTCAGGTTTCAAAAAACTTATCTGACGGTCATAAATAGATTTATCTAATTGACCACCAACATCTCTCTTAAATCAATTCAAATTAAATTTTTTCCCCTAAATTAATCACTTCTCACTTATGTTGCATTGTGTTTGAAGGTACGGATTACCCCTACTTGTTAGATATCATAAAGAAAAAGAGCTATTTTTAAATAAAAAAGATAGCTATTACATTATTTCTACTCACTCTATTTATAGTCATCTTGTGCATTGTAAACAAAATTATTAAAAAATGACCTTAAATTTAATTTATACAAATGTAAAATTATTGTTTGTACATATTATACGATAGACTATTGATTTTAATAATAAGATTGCAAAGTAAAAATATATATAATATAAATATCGAATGAGATAACAAAATAAGTTGAACTTTAGGACCATAATTTTGTTTGAAAGAGGTTCTAAAATTTTTACAATCATGCTAGTTGCACTTAATTTAAGAACCAAATACATTAGATAAATAGTGAATTTTGTTTAAAGTTATATTCACTTTTAATTCAATGATTAAAATATATTGAATATTTAAATTATATTCTAAAATTTTAATTATATATCATTGTGTATTTTATTCTGGGGCTTCAAATATTTCTTCCAATTTGGGGGCCCTAGGCAATGGTCTAACTGGCTTAAAGGTTGGACTGACATTGCTTTTAACTTTTATTATGTTAAATTGTATTTTTATAATTTTTGTAAGTCATTCTATAATTAAAAAATTTACTATTTTTGTGAGTGATTTATCATTTTTGTGAGTGCAGTGGTAGCGACGACGACGGTGGTGGCAGCAACGACGGTGATGGTGGTGGTGGGTGATAAAGGTAGTGGTGGCGGTGGCGGTGACGACGATGGTGGCGGTGATGGTGGTAGCAGTGTTGATGGTGGTGGTGGTGGCGATGATGATGGTGGTGATGGTGGTGATGATGGGCGGGCGGTTGTGGTGGTGGCAACGACGGCGGGGGGTTGTGGTGGTAGAGGTAGTAGTAAGACGGTTTCAAATATTATTATTATTTTTAAAATATTTATGAGAAATAATTTCTAGAAGTACTTTTAAAAAATTACTCCAAATTCACCTTTAGGGCCCTATTTTTGCTATTAAATTTAGAGTGTTAATATTTGTCGTTATATTAACTTTAAAATAAAATTTAAAGCGATCTAAACCTCGAATAACAAAAGTCATTTTGTTTATCTTTTGAGATTTGAATTATAAATCACTTTATTATATAGACTAAAAAAAACTTTATTATATAGACTAGTTATTGTCTATGCCTGAAGACATAGTTTAATAAAAAATGGTAAACAATAAACATATTTGTATTCATATCCAAAATTAAATCACAAACATAGAGAAGCGATAAATGAATTTAAATATCGATTTTGTAGTGGGGGTGAGAGATGGTGGACTGCAGTAATAGTTGTATATGGCCGTGATGGTTGTGGTGGGTGGCAATGCCTGTGGTGGCGGTGGCGGTGGCGAGGATGGTTATGGTGACAGCGACGACGACTGCAGAGGTGGTGGTGGTGGTGGTGGTGGTGGTGGTAAAGGTAGTGGTGGTGGCGATGATGGCGACGACAACTGCAGTGGTGGCGGTGGTGGGGAAGAGTGGTGGTGGTAGAGGTAGTGGTAGGGCGGTTTCAAATACTATTATTTTTTTTAAAGTATTTATGAGAAATAATTTCTAGAAATACTTTTAAAAAATCACTTCAAACACACACTTAGAATCCTATTTTTCCTATTAAATTTAGGGTGTTAATATTAACCGTTAAATTAATTTTAATGTAAAATTTAAAGTGATTTTAACCGCGAATAGCAAAAGCCATTTTGTTTATCTTTTGAGTTTTGAATTGTAACCTACTTTATTATATACTAGTTATTATCTGTGCTTGAAGACACAATGTAATAAAAAATGATAAACAATAAACATATTTGTATTCATATCCAAAATCAAATCACAAACATAGAAAAGATATAAAAAAAATTTAAGCATCAATTTATAGTAGGGGTGAGAGGTGATGGGCGGCAATGGTGGTGGTAGGAGACGGTGGTAGTTGTAGTTGGTGGCAATGACCGTGGTGGTAGTGGTGGCGGCAAGGGTGGTGATGGTGGCACTGGCGGTGATGATGACAACGGTAGCGACGGTGGTGGCGGCAGTGGTAGGCGTGTGGGCATCTAAG
>CM042196.1:566947-598660 GCA_023539305.1 Ilex asprella
GGGGGGTGGTGGAGCCGGGAGCAGAAGATGGGTGACAACGATGGCGGCGGGGGTGGTGGTGGTAGAGGTAGTAGTAGGGTGGTTTCAAATATTATTATTTTTTTTAAAGTACTTAAAACACACCTAAGAGCCTATTTTTCCTATTAAATTTAGGGTGTTAATATTAGCCGTTAGATTAACTTTAAAGTAAAATTTAAAACGATCTCAACCGCGAATATCACAAGTTATTTTATTTATCTTTTAAGATTTGAATTGTAAACTATTTTATTATATAAATATATTTTTACCACTGTTGTGATAACTATTTTTATCATTTTTTTGGATAACTTTATTATATAGATTGCTTAATTAATATAATAGTATTTAATCCAAATGAATCGCAAACTCGAACCAAATTTAAATTAATTCAATTAATTATCTCAAAATTCCAATCAATTCTTGTAATTTATTTAATTTTGTGCTAAAACTCAAATTTCGTTTGGAAACAAACTTAATTACATAATAACCTAATATTTAATCACACAAAAAAAATGCATGTAATGTGCACAGAGAAGAAAGAGATATGATAAGTGCAAGATTGATATTTTTTGAAAAATGAGTTGCTTACGTCAATAAGATTTCACGTCTCTCCACAATCTGACAGTTGACGGAATATGTTGCCGACAACCAAAGCAGAGGAGTGGTCTGTGTTATTTCTCAAACAAGAGGGGATCTTTTTGTTATTAAATGGGATACTGGATCCTGTCCATCCAAATACTCCCCTCCGCCCCACTCTCGACGAATGTCAATTCTCCAGCTCCTTCTACTTGAATTTCACATATTGGAAATCGAAGATCGAAATGGAAGGCGCAGACGCCGAGGAATTGACGGCTGAATCGTCGCCCGTCCGACACATGAGTACGATGTCTCGGCATCAGTTCGGGAACTCCAGAGAAACCTCAGATGCCTTCTCCATTACCATCATCGAGGTGCTACTCCATGAAATGAATTTTTACTGTAATTTAGGGTTCGTACTGAATTGCTTTCAAATATATATATATATTTTTAAAAAATTCTCATATAAATTCTAAGCGTGCATACCTGATTTTTTTTTGTCGTCGTTATTGGTCCAGAGTATGAAGGAAGATTATGGGTTGTTTGTCTGGCCTTGTAGTATTGTTCTAGCTGAGTACGTTTGGCAACAAAGATCTCGCTTTTCCGGAGTAAATGTAGTCGAGGTATGTTTTCAGAACACTCAAATTATGCTCATGTCACTTACTGTATTTGTTTTTTTTTTGTATAATTTAAGCATTAATATACTCTGTTGTACTGGGCTGTGATTATGTATTTCTTTATCTACTTGTTATTTTGCAGATTGGAGCTGGAACTTCATTGCCCGGATTGGTCGCTGCAAAAGTGGGTGCAAATGTAACATTAACTGATGATATGAATAGACTCGAGGTAGTGATTGTTAGTAATAGTGGTTAGCATGTATTTCAGATTCTTGCTTGAACTATAGTGTTATTGTGTTATTCTTTGTAACTGTTAACTAATCTAAGTTCCCAATCAGGTGACCTGTAATGTCTTGTACAAACTTGTGACTTCTATATGCCATTTTTTGGGCCTTTCTTTCATCAAATGTTGAAACTGCGAATGAATTGGTTGATAATATATATTTCTCAAGGGATATATTTACATCACGAGACTTTACACTTAAGAAATAGCCAAAAAAGAGATTCCATTTACTTTTAAATGCTAGTTGATACATCAAATGGTCCAAGCTGGGTGCAATGCCTAGTTTTTGTGCAAAGTTATAAGTCCCAATCTACTCACTTTGTTTTACAGCGAGATCCATCTTTTTGTGATGTTCTTTCCCTTTGAGACACCAAAGAGAACTCCCACACAAGGCGCAATTTTTTCGGTTTGTCTGCCAAAACTCTGACAGCTTGCTTCGGCTCTACATTGTTGTTGAGGACGTTCTCTAGCTAAATTGAAGTTTTAAGTTCATTATCCCTATAGAAGGAGGTGTCTATCTTACCTATACGGATAACCAAGGATATGATTTCTTTATCTTAACGTAGAGGCTAACTCAGGTGATTCAGGATAGTAAATCCACTATTTGATTTGATTATAAGTGAGTGGCATACTCTACCAGTAATTAAGCTTGGAGTAGAAGTAGATTAGTACTTCATTAAATGAATCCTTCTAAAACTAAGATATTTTTTTTTCTTTGTATGTGCAAGAACCCTTCTTAGGAATATGTGCTGGACATGTAGACCCATTCTAGTCATATCATTCATGCATTGCTTGAACTATTGTCGTCAAAAGTTTAGAGCCGAAGTTTATGACACAATTTCAAAAACTGATCCACTAGAAAGAATAGGCATGACTTAGATGTACTAATGAGTTGGGTTGTGTGTTTGGGGGGAGGGGGGGGGGGTTTCAGCTCCAGAAAATTGATGTACTTCCAAATTTGAAATTGAATTAGGTGTAAGTTGGATTTTGAAACTATAAGTATTAACTCTTCTTCATTTTCTAATCCACGTGGGAGAAGAAGATGAATGAATTGGAGCTATACATTGCTTCTGTGATCCACTATGAAACACAGACACTTTCGAGAAGGTGACATATCCGTGTCAGACACCAACATTCTTCGGACACTTTCTTATTTGTGTTCATAATCAAATGATTTTTTTTTTAATTTCGGACACATGTTTGACAATTCTTTGGTGACGTTTCGATACTTCTTTAGAACGTGTCCACTACTAAACAATAAACGTGTTGAAATATGATTAACAAAGTTTAAAATTTTGAGAACATATAATTACTAATATTAGACATGTTAAAATTGTACTCCAAATATAATAATAAAAACATAAGATGTATAAAAGTAGAAGAATTGAGAATATGAGAGCAATTATTTTAAATTATATATATTAGGTACATGTCTGTAAAAAAAAATGATAATTATTGGGTATTATGATGATGCTTTAGTTTAGAAATTCACACAGATGACTACATGTGAGATTTTCTTATCATAAAATATTGAATCTTTTATGAATTGTATATCATTATCCCTATATTTGAGATAAATTATATAATGATCTATATAAAATATAATTTTTTGTAGTGTATCCCCAACATGTCTATATCCTAATTTTTTGAAAAATGTCGTGGCTGCATATCCGTGTCCGTGCTTGTGATACATCACCGATATATTGTCACAAAATATGTAGGTAGAAAAATGAAGTTGGATGTCGAGTTCTTGAAAAGGATAGCAAAGCCAACAAACTTTAGCAGTGGTTGTAGCAAGAGCCTAATATTCAACTTCGGTGTTAGAGTGAGAGGCAATGGACTTGTTTCTGGGCAATCCATGTGGGAAGATTAGGACGAACGAAAATACAAGCACAAGTAGTGGAATGCCGACCATCTAAGGATTTTGCATAAATTGACAGACTCAATTGACATCCAAGGCGATATCTGGCTATGAAATGGTGAGATTGAAGACCGACAACCATGCTACAATATTTGGTAGGATCGGAGGATCATCATCAAGACTAGAAAGATGTGAGGTGGAATGTAACGGTGTGGAGTATGGTTTACAAGTGGCTACATTGAATTTTGTTAATAGATCAGAAACATAACGAGCTTGAGGGAAATAGTATTTGATGTGGGCTGAATCTGCATGCCAAGAAAGAAATCAACTTTTCCAATTTGTGGTTGTTAGATGCTCAACATAAAGAATTAATAAAATGATTAATTTCAATAACATCATCACCAGTATACATCATCATACAACACTCCCTAGTATATCAACATACACCGAGAAGAATTAGAGAACCTCTTTCATGTAAACTTCTTTCCACAAGAAACCATTAAGAAAGGAATTACGAACATCAAGTTTCTATGAAGGCCATTTGAGAGATATAGCAAGGGCAAAAACAGTGCGAATGGTGAATGGTTTGACAACCGGACTAAAGATCTCAGCATAATTCAACCCTTCCTTCTGATTAAATTCTTTGGCAACCAAGCGTGTGTGATGTTCGATAGAACAACCAACATGTCACTCTTATATCATGTTAAACCATTGTCTACTGTAAAAGCTTAAGCTGATGGTGTGGTTTTTACTCATGACCTCTAGATTCTAATACCATCTGGGAAAAGAAAACAAATGAATTGGAGCCCTACATTGGTTTTGGGATACATCACCTATTTATACTACTACAATGATGTCTGCTTTGTACAAGGCACAATCACAGTGATTCAGCTACATCAATCAAGGGAATAATTTAAGGGATACAGCTTCGCAGAAATCTTGGAAAGACTTGGGGGATTATGGTCGACGTTAATCTATTCACATTCTCAAGTGGTGGGGATTAAGACATGCTGAGTAGTGAAAAGCACTCCACTCAGCTTTTCTATTTAGCCAAATTGTTAATACTCATTACTTTTTTTCTCTCTCAGAATTTTGGCTTTAATTAGGGGTTTGCGACTCTTTTTATATTTCTGCAGGTAATTTCCTATTTCTTACAACAGTATTGTTTTGGATCTGCAGGTGCTGGCTAACATGAGAAAAGTGTGCAACTTAAATAATCTCAAGTGTAAAGTAAACTATCTCCCATATTGTTCTTATCTTGCAAGCTGCCAATGCTCGTGATGTATTTGTGCAGATAGGAGTTCATTTTGGTTGGCTATTGATTTTTTTTGCATTGAGACGCTTATTTATCAATAAGGGTTTAAACATTAATTGCCTTCCAGCCCTGTCTCTCCCCCCCCCAATTTAAAAAAAATAAGAGACAGGAAAAAATGTTTACACCAGAGTGTCTCTGTGTGTTGTTTTTCTGGTAATTCACTTAATCTTGTAGGTATCGGGACTCACATGGGGCGTTTGGGATGAGCCTATCTTCAATCTAAGGCCGAAAATTATCCTTGGGGCTGATGTGTTGTACGATGCAAGTGGTAGGATTATTTTGTTGTGCTGCTTGTTTATCTTTCTGTATGTTATGTTTCAGTCTTCTTCTACTCTTTTTAATGAATTGAACATGAGATATTCAATGTACGTGTGATGGTAAGCCTTCGATGATCTCTTTGCCACCGTGGCGTTCATCCTCCAGAATTCTCCTGGTTCAGTTTTTATGACCACCTATCACAATCGAAGGTATCATTTGTCTTCTTTCTGTCCTGCACTTTTTTAAGTCTGCAACATGTGCTTTTTGAGGTAGGTGTTTTGCTAATAGCAATACATAATTTTGTCCCTCTCTTTCTGTCTGTCTCTGATTATAAATTGGCCTTGGTTCTGACTATGTGCAGTGGACATCATCTTATTGAGTTCTTGATGGTCAAATGGGGGTTGAAATGTGTGAAGCTTCTTGATGGCTTTTCATTCATGCGATCCTTCAAGGCATCTGGGTTAAGTGGCAACATTCAATTGGCAGAGATTGTCTTGAATAATGAACAAGCTAAGTCAGCTTATACCTTACATTATCAGTGATACATTGATTTTGATGCTGCCGGCTATGATTTATGTTCTAATTATATAAAGACCTTCATGGCTCTGTGATTGTCTTGTTTAATGCAGCATGGCAATTCAGGGTAATTTTTTACATTCCAAATCATTATAGTGCTTGCATTTTCAGATTGGGTCAATTTTTGTAAGTCCTTTGTGCTCGACTTTGTGAACTTGTTAAATGGGATAGGTTTAATTGACGATAAAAATGATGCTCTCTCTGTCTCTCTGTTATTTTTTTACATAGTTTGTTGAGAAAATGAAGCCATGAAGGGTGGAATTGATGTCTTTATTCACATGTCAGGCGAAGTCTCTCAGTAGATAAAAATTATGGTATTGAATTCAACTATTTGGATGTTTCAATGGGGAAATAATGCTAAAAGACTAGTGTTTTTTTTTGCTTGGAAAAACAGAGATACAAGAAAGAGAGCTATATTCTAGTCTATCTATTCCTCTAGTTGGAGTATGGCTGGCATTGTATCCTTTTCCATTCTTTCTCTGACTTGGTCAGGTAGGTCTCCAGGTAACATTGGTCCTTTGAATTTCATTGCAAGGCCCCAGTCAGGTAATTCATGTGCTGCACGGTTTGAGGACCTGTGAGTATCTACAAAATTCCAGTCTCTGTGTTTCATGACACCTCAAAAAATAATAATAGTTATAATAGTGATTATACGCCCGTAATTGGGAAAAGAAAATTGAAAACCGAAGGTATTAATATTTAAGGCTATAATTTCTTTGTTTGATTCGAGAGGGAAGA
The DNA here is from genome assembly GCA_023539305.1 of Ilex asprella. Classification (NCBI taxonomy): domain Eukaryota; kingdom Viridiplantae; phylum Streptophyta; class Magnoliopsida; order Aquifoliales; family Aquifoliaceae; genus Ilex; species Ilex asprella. Next base: position 573,190 of record CM042196.1, read on the forward strand.
TCCCATTGAGTTTTTATGTTTTTCTGTCTGCAACTCAATTCGTCCGATTATTACAGGGATGAACCCAATCCGGAATATGAACCATAAAAGAAAATCCCTATTAAACCAATCACAAGAATACTAGTACAATACCTATTATTCAAAGAGGAATCTTTCCAATGTTATTGGCCATTTACTCCACTTCCCTCCACATTTCATCAAGTGGTCATGCTAGAGACATAAACAGTCATGGATAATTATGAGATGAGATCTTTCCGAGAAACGACTCACTTTCTAGATGAACCCTCTAGAAAAAGGTGATTATAACAATCTTTCTAGTTACTTTGTTCTCTATTTCTATTTGAAAGAATCTTGAGTAAAAGAATTTTGTATAACAATCTTTCTAGTTACTTTGTTCTCTATTTCTAGTTGAAAGAATGTTGGAGTAAAAGAATTTTGTTTCCATGTATACCAAATTAATATTGTAGTGCAACTGAAAATAAAGGGGTAATATTGGGGCCATAATGTAGGAAGTGGTTTAAATTTTTAAACCTAACAAGAAGAGAGACCTAGGGTCTCTGCAGCAATAAAGAATAGGAGGAAGAAGATGACTCAATTATTGAGGTAACTTCTGAAATCTCCTGTTAGATTGAGAAGCAGCCAAATATATATATATATATATATATATATATATATATATATGTATGTATGTATGTATGTATGTATGTATGTTGTAGAATTATATTCCTAGTCGGTGTTGTGAAGGGGTGTGCAGAATATGTCCTAGTTAATTAGTTTGTACCCAATGTGGTGTTTGATAATATGTGTGTGTGTGGGTTGTGTATTATGAACTCCTACTTCTTTGGGGGGAAAAGGGTGCCATTGTTTACATAAGAAGAAGAGATAGAGGCGTGGGGGACAGGAGAGAGGAGTGTGATACTATGGGTGGGCATGTGCAGGGACAGAAGAAAAGGAAATAACTAGTAAGGAAGAGGGTGTAGAAGACAAGGGTATTATAGGTAAACTGTCAAAAATTTGGATGCCCTCAACTCAACCCTTAATGATTTTTCAGTGACGGTTCCTAACGGCAAGGGGTGTGCATGAAACAAATTTATACACTAGAAGAGATTGAAGTGAAATTTTAGATGATGCAGAGAATATATATGAAGATAGAGTAATCTAGAAAGGGGTGGATGAAATTTACTAAAAAAAAAAAAAGTTGGAAACTGTTCATGTGGTGCATAAGGTGATGATGTAACCTCCAAATATCCTATTGCCTGCATGATTTTGTGAACTCCTGGCTGGTGTGTGACCTCATAGCACAATATCTGAACAATAATGCACCAAGTTTTATTCCAGCATTATGAAAAGGAGAACTCTTTTTAACACCGCAATTAACCTTTTTTGTAATCTCTAAGTTGAGAGAGAGAGAGAGAGAGTTCATTCTATGCCTTGTTAAAATTCTATTTTCTTAAGTAAAATTAAAAAAAATGACCAAAAAAAAATAAAAATTCAGTGCAACACAGGATACTAGTACAAAATATATTAATGTATAATATATGTACAGACATATTCTTCTGCGTCGTCAATCATTCCTATTAATAAGCTTAGTCCAATCCTTCTACACAATCGATCTTCATTGCATAAATTTACTCCCATCAACTATAACTTTAACAATTTTATCAATTTGAAAATATTATAAACAAAAAATAAAAAATTCATCCTAAAAGTAGGTATTTCTCATCTGAATACTAGATAAATACCAATGCATTAAGTCAAAAATAAAAATAAAAAAGACAGTGCATTGCACCAAAAATCAGTGAATTAAGTCAAAAAAATATATGAAAAACTTCATAAAATCTTGTACCAATAGAACCGATCAACACATAAAGTTAATGCCCTTAAAACATAGTTCTTTTACCTAGCAGAAGCTTATACACACCAACCTTATAGGCTTTGCCGAATTCAAGTTTCATTTTATTTGATTTGAGTTGATTTAGGTTATGAGCATTTTAATTTATTTACGAAGTTAATGGTAATTTTGACATTTAAAAGAATATCAAGTCAAATCTTTTACTTTTTCATTTGTCAGAGAAAGTTGTTAACATAAGGGGGGGGGTGTATGTGATTCTACAGTATAATCTAAAAAGAGGTTCAATGAAATTTCAGAAGATACAGAGAATGTTATTGAATATATACATAACTACAACGGGTCTGAATGAAGTTTACCCCTAAAAAATTCACATGAAAAAAATGAAATCATAACTAGAGGACAATAATTAGAGTACACAAAAGTCAATACCCTTAAAACATGCTCTAATTATTTCGAAAAAAGAAAGGGTTTATAAAGATAGTGGCAGGTGATTCTAATGTTTGATTTGAGCCTCCTTGGTGAGTGTCTCCTGGGAATAGGACAAAAGCTTTTTTAAGAGTGGTTAGCGACAAAAGAAAAAGGGGGGACAGACAGACAGATACGTAATGTGAAAGTTATGTGGAGAATCGATGATGTTGCTTAACCATGTTCAACACATAGATTTAGTGACTTCCATGCAGATTAACAATATATGTTTGAAGTGGCATTTGTGCTCTACCCATTATCCAAATTATTTTATTACTGTTTTTGTACCCACAAAGACAAAGACGTATAACAGTGAATAAAACTAGCTAGTGGCTGCCCAACTGACGTACGTAAGTTTTTCTTTTTAAAACCAGATCGATGTTGTGATTTTTTAACCTTAATCATTTCAAATACAATACTGCACTCATATAGGTCGTAATGCTCGAACCCACCTTGTGTTTTACTGTTGTGGATATATCCATTCCATGGATAAGACAGACTCGCAATAGTTTCTTAGTGTTTCCCACTTGGTGCTCCTTATCCAAATTAGGGTTTCATTCAGGTTTTTGAGATAATCGATCATTTTGACCAAATGCATCTTTCGAAATCTTTACTATAACACAAATTCCGCATGCATACAACCAAGAATGGAACCCGGCAGGCAATTAAAATTGGGGGACAACAAATGCAAAAATAAGAACTTTAGGGGATTGAATAAACATTACATGAAATCAGTGATAGAAAATTTAATTTTTGAGATCCCTGGGACCATGAGCCCTTTGGCCATAACCAACTCCTGCTTCTGCATACAATTAACACAAACCTTATGCATTGAGTAAATCCGAGTTCAGAGAACTTTGGCTTTTTGTTTGGTTGCAAATAATTTTTTTTTTTTTGGTTTTTGAAAATAGTTTTCAGGAGAAAAATTGTTTGACCAGTTGTTTTTTATTTTTATATTTTAAAAATTGAGAATAAAAAGTGGACAGCTTAGAGAACAAATTATGACTGTTTCGTATGTTTTTGAAAACAATATTTTCAAAATTTAGAAACTACCACCACCACCACCACATTTCCATCAACGCCACATTTCTGTTTTCATTATTTTTTGGATTATTGCCCCAAACAATTTTATTGCTTTCTATTTTGTAGAAATGTTTTTAGAATTATATAACCAAACAAGTTATACAATACAAAAAATACCAAATAATTTTTTAAATTTTTTCTTAAAAACAGTTTTCGGATGCTATTTTTTGAGACACAAACCAAATATAACCTTAAATTCTTGAGTTTTGAATTATTTATTTCTCAAGTAGTTTGGATGGGTCTGCCTAAAAGAAATAATGATTAATAAGTGAGAAATAGTGGTGGTGGATGGTTATTGTGCCTCCATTTGATGTCATTTATAAATAATGACAATGAACTTACAAGGGGTTTTGTGGTGGAAAACCATTTTAAAATCTCACATGTCAATTCCACAAGATGTCAATTTCAAATTGGGAGGAGCATTCCTTAGGCAAATTATGGCCATGAAAGGGAAAAATACAACAAACGAAAATTGACCAAACAATCATAGTGCAGGAAGTGGGTAGTGTTGGGAATTTTTCAACTACCTACCCATTTCATTGTGTTTGGAATTAATGAAGGCTTTTAGTCATACCCACCCAATACACGAGTCAGTAAAACACTTCACTTTGTTCAGGTTGGCCTCATTTGGACAGATCTTGTGTTGGTTCTAAGACAGGTGGTATTGAAATGTGAGGTTTTAAAATGGTATTCCACCACAAAAACCCTGTTGTAAATTCATTCTCATTATTTCTTTTTGACGCAGTGATAATGGAACCATACAAAAAATCACCATTTCTCCGTAGTAGTAACACGAACACAACCATAGAATTGTTTGCTTTGATCTAATCTTAATTGGCAGGAATAGGGGTTCAGTCGGAAGTACTGGCTCAAGGCCTATACTTCCATCTCAACCCTAAATCCTACAATTAATTTTTGTTGTTGTCCAAGTAGGCATTACACTTATCTTTTTGTGTTTTTGTGCAAGGAACTGTTTACATGTGTCCATCCATTGTAAATCCTTTGTTTGATTAATACAGTTACAGTTTACTTTCTGAAAAAAAAAAAAATATGAACACAACCCTAAAGCCTTAGGAAGAACAGGAAAAATTCTATGGCAAGATACTATCATTCATTCCAATAAATCATTTGTTGCACATAAGGAGAGTATATAATGAAAAGTCTAATCGTTCTTAGAATAGTAGTACATCCCTAATTTTACGAAAGTTATCAAAAACATTAAATTTGAATCTAACAAATTAAGATAAAAGCACAGATAATCTAGAGTCTAGGAGTACTAAGGGACTCCAAAAGGATTCTGATCATAGTTGTTTTCAATGAGTTATTGTTAGGCCGCCCCTAAATCTTTCTTAAAACTATAAAAAAACGTTAATTTGAGGGTCTAAACAATTGAATTTGGCCTAAAAATGGAGGAGCTCATAGCATATCAATGATTCTTTTTCATTGGTCCGATCCAAATCAAATGCCATTGGTCCCGATTTATTCTGAGCTCGACTCATTTTTTCTTTACTATTATTTTTCCACGTTCCGTTGTGCTTTGAATGTGCAATAGTCTTCATGTTCTAAGTAATCTACTACAACCTGTTCTATATTACTTTTTTCTTAAGGCAATTTTTTTTTGGGAAGCAAAGATTCCATTGATCAAAAGAAGCTCAATACCAGTGAACAAAAAAAAATCCAATCCCCATCTCCCATAATTCGAAGGGAAGTATTGGCCTTGAGCCATTACTTCCCTTAGAATTCCAATGGCTTTCAGAGCAGTGGGAAAAGGATGACCAAATGCAAAAAAAAAACTACTTAAGGCATGAGGAGGGAAGATTCTAGTTGCACACAAGTTGCTTATTCTGAGTGAAGTTTTTGACCTTCACAACAGAGAGCCTCTCCCTTATGGAAGTTTGAAATCTGTGGAGTGTACATTTCTCATCAGGAAATTGATCGCGAAAAATCCTATTGTTTCTTTTCCTCCAAATGCTATAAACAGTTATAGCAAGGCAGAGTTTCAGGATACCTTCTTAAGGCAATTTTGTCTACACCAATCCGAAAAAATCAAGCTTCACTAGTTCACATCAAATTCTTACGTGCTAAGTGCGTCTCTTTGAATAGATCAAGGTGTCATTATATCCCATTTGTCTTCTTGGCAAGGTAAAACAAGGAGGAAGGTTAAACGGGTTTGACTAATGTATCAAAGAGCTTGCTTTCAATATTATACCACTCCTAGCTAGTTATCCAGTGATTATCCTACACTTATAGTGTTCTTACTTTATAATTTCTCTTTACTTTATTATTTTCACGATTAATGGTTACAAATAAATCAAATTAAGATATGTCTGCCAAAATGAAGTTTAGTATACCATTGAAAAATAAGTATTTGACAGAGAAAAATATTAGCCGATGTTGAATTTTCACCAAGATATCCAAAACTCCATTTCAGGTGGCTTATGAAGTGACAATAAATTGGTACAGTTGAGGGAAGTAACTTCTTTCGTTTTGTGGACGATACATCCCTTTTCTGTTTGTTTGCTTTTAGTTTTTTCATGGTTGTAGCTATGTAATGGACAATACATATCATGGAATACTTACAATAATTCACGTGCAAGACACGTAGTTATTTACTTGTATTTAAAAAAATTCGGTATAAAAGCTTTACCATCCACACTAATTTGGTGTAAAATTTTTGATAGAAAATTTGATGTGCATAGGATTATTCGTCATCAAATGCCCTTGATGTGCAGTAAACATGCACACTTCAGATTTATAAAACACCAAATGACAACCACTAGCTCACTAAGTGGAATCTGAATCAGACGTCAGCAAATTGGTAGGTCTAAAGAAATTCAGAAAACTATTCAGTTGGACAATACACAAGTGAAAAGCACCTCTACTCAAAACAGTTCTTCTGCATCGTCGTCATATACTTATTATCAAATTCTTATCAGTCACATTATCAAACTCCAGAATTACAAGTTTAAAAAAAAGGGCAAAAAGGGCACAAAACATTAAAATTAGAAGTACAAAAAAAAAACTTCTCTCTCTCTTTTCATGGCCAACTTGCACCCACTTAATTTTTTCTCTCTCTCTCTCTTTCTTTCTGAGTTTCTTCATTTTTTTTGGGCTCTCAACTGTTTCAGACATTTGGAGCTTCTATAGCTATCATGGGGGGTTGTGGAATTGGAGCACTAATACCAACAGCAGGGACAGAGACCTTGTTCGCTTGGTTTTTCTGCATCTCAATGTCATTTTCTTCAACATCTTCAATCACCATTACAACTCGGTTGTTTCCGGTACTGCCCTTTATTGGTTCAGGAATCATCTCAGCTTCCTTCTCTTTGTATTCCTTGTACTTGCCCCATAAGACAGAGTAAAGTCCGGCAACGATTAGTACAGCACCGAGAACACTGAAACAACAAGGAAAGAAAAAGATCATTTGATGGGCATAGGAATGATTTTCATAGAAAAGAAAAAAGAATAGTGGCTTTCTATTTTCTATCTTTTGTTCCTTAGGAATATTTGCGTTTGTATGCAGTTGTCATCCATAAAATTTACTTTTCGAACACTAAGAATAAAAGTAGAAGTTTGTTTCTTTCAAGTAAGAATATGAGTAAAAGAGGGCTCTTAAGTTTCTTGTTAAGAGTCAGATATATGCAATCTTATTTTCGTATCTAAATGTGTAAGGAAATTTGAGAATTTCTTGCAAAACAATCGTTAGAAAGGAGGAATATCCAATTATCTTTTGTGAGCTTTTCATTAAGATTGATTATTGGTTATAATTTTGAGAAAATTGGCAATGAGAAAATACCCTCCAACATAGATCTTTTCAGCAAGGATGAAAGAGCCCATGATTGCCACGATGATCATCATCAAAGGACTAAAAGCAGTCACAAAAACAGGCCCTCTTTTCTGCATTACCAAACCTTGGACATAATATGCAATGCTTGATGACACAATACCCTGTGCATGAAAAGCAAATAGTCTTAATATCACTCTCATAATATATATAGATATAGATATATATATGTAGAGAGAGAGAGAGAGACTAACAGCGTAGGCAGCAGCTAGAAGGTTCATGTCCCACCCAATGGTCCAAGCAGAGGGCTTGTGTTCCATCACAAAAGTGACAGCAATGGATTGCAGAGTACCCATAAAGCACACAAGAGATGTGAGTGAGAGGTGAGCTGGGTATCTTCTCATGGTAATAGCCTGTGGTACAGGTCAAAACTCAATATTATTCAATCTTAAATACCCAAATAAAAAGAAAATAATCTGCTGAAAATTATTAATAAAAAATAGAAATTGTGATTTATATAAGTTCAAGGTTCAAGTTAACCTGAAGGATGAAGAATGAAGCCCAGGCAAAGGTGGCAATGATGAGGAGAATCGAGCCTTTCAACCAGTCCTTGTCAGTGGCTCCAGCGGTGTCAGGAACATAGGATTTACGAGGATGGATGTGCTCGGACCAGACCATATTAAGGACGTTGCCCTTGTACAATGTCATCAACATGGCTCCAGCCACTGTCACTACAGTTCCCACCACCTTTGCTTGGCACCTTACCTTCTTCATGTCAAGCTTCTCCATCCTTTTTGTCCACCAACAAACATCACATAACTTGTTAGTCTAGGCGGATTTGGAGTCAGAAAAGTAACTTTTTGATTATATTCGTTGTTCGTTCAATGTGGTACGTATAAAAATTTTATATTTTATTAATTTACTTTATTTCATTAGTTTGAAGATTAATTGTTACAAATATATCAATTTAAGATTTACATGTAGAAAACATTTTTGCTTTGCTTCCGAAAAATGGTTTTTCAGAATCATAGCCTTATCCCTGTCATAGAGAGAGTGAGTAGTGTGTGTGTGTGTGAGAAAGAGAGAGAGAGAGAGAGGTTGATGAATCAAGATACCTGCAGAGGACGGCCATAACAAATGTCATTGCTGGGAGCATGTTGCTCATGGCACAGGAGAAAGTGGGAGAAGTGAATTTTAACCCCGCATAATAAAAGTTTTGATCAATCACTGGCCTGTAAATCCCAAAAAAATGGTGAAAGTTTAGTTTTTTTTTTCATGTTTAATGTCAGAAACTTCTATGAAATGCTGCATGGTAGGATGCAAAACAAAAGACTCACCCAAGAAGACCCAATACAAAAATCTGCATGAATATTGGAAATGTAATCTTTGGCCTCACTTTCCTATGAGGAATCAAAAATAAACATGTTAGTTCACATGATAATTGCACCGTATTCCTTTACAAAAAATTACAAAACTCTTCTCTCTTAATTTCGAGAGAAAGAAAAGGATTCGTACCTCTCAAGGACAATAGCGAAGGGGGCGATGACTGCAGTAGCAAAAGCATGTCTATAGACAACTAGGACGTAATGACTCATTCCTCTGTTGAGGGACACTTTGGTTATGATATTCATTCCCGCATAGCCAAATTGCAGAGAAATCATGGCTATGTAAGGCTTAGCTCTCTCGAAAAAATTGCTAAAACATCCTCTTCCCTCCATTTTTCTTCTGAGCTTAAGGACTATCGAAGAAAGGAGAGCTCGGGGGTGGATAAGGAGAGTGATGAGGAAAAGAGAGGAAAACACACTTGAAGATGCTTGTGTTTCTCCTAAGGAATAGACTTAGCAAGCACCCATATTTATAAGCCCCATGGAGGGCCTATATCCAAATAGTACCCCACAATTCTAGACATAATTTGTGTTGGATTTAGACTTAGCCAAGTGACAATCGGATAGATTTGTCAGACCTGTTAACTAAATGGTTCGAGACAAGTCCAACAAAAATAAAACACAAATTTGGCTAAAGAAAAAAAAATGCTATTTGTACCTAGTTTAATGACCTTATTTGGTAACATAATGAATTATAGTCATTAAAATAATAGTGAGTCCCAAATAATAATGGAATCAACTGTCATTCTAATGACAAAAAATGACAAGATCGCCAAATAAGTCCAGTAAATAAAGTTCTTGTAACATTATTCTTATACTTTACAAGAATTGAAGACTAAACAATTATTCTTAGTGAGACTTGAGTATAACCAATTTTGATACCATACACCTTACACAATTTTAAAATATAATATGATACAATTGATTTTGGCAAGCTATTGATGAGTTTGAAGGGTTAGTGCACTAAGCCCATATCAAACATAATATCAAATTGAATATTCTGATTAACTATCTATTGTATACATACATTAACAGGTGAAGTGTATTCCACCTGGTGTCACTTGGAATTGAATTATATTGGGTGGGTTCCACTTGTTTTTCTCCTTAGTGGGTAGTGATTTGAGAGCTACCAAAACAAAAGCGAGATTAGTGCAATGCTGATGCCTAGCATGAAGGTTGGGGTGGGTTGTGGGGCCCACAAAAAAGTGTGGGACCCGCCCGTGGTCAGGCCTAACTGCGGCACGCCGACGCGTCCAATCCATCGGAGCAGTGGCGCCACCGGACTCGAAATAGTACCTCAACAAATGTCAATCCAAACATTAAGGTTTGTGAATATTGTGGTGCAAACGTCATATTCGGACTAATTAGCCCCACTTAAGAGATTAAATATTGCTTATCTTAATTTTGGGTATCACAGTGAGGGGGTATTTGGAGTAGTGTGTATGCGTTTCGATTAATTTTCTTTCTAGTTCGGTTAAAAATAAACTATTCATGCAAAAATTAGGGAATTTATGAAAGATAAATATTTCATGGCCCGATACAAGTTGATAATTATAGAACTTTTGAAATGTTGATGATGCATGAAACAATCTCTTATTCTTTGTTTTTAGTTTGCTGAATCTGTTCAGTTTATATGATTCCCTTCTTTTGGCAGTTCAAAGAGCACACACAAAGTGGTTTGTAGGATTGTGTCACTTAATGGAACATTGGCCACTTTATAAAGTAGGAACTTTGCAGTTTCTTATTTACAGAATATAAGTTGGGATAAGAATTATATTTCTCATCCTTGTTATACACTTTTCCATGCATTTTACATTTAAGGGATAACTCAATGGAGATATGAACAGGTTGTAAATTAAGATATATTGAGTTTGAAAATTGATAACTCACTTTCAGTCAGGTCATAAAAAATTTATCCTTTAAATTTCCTAATTTTAGAATAAATGGTATGTTTTTAATCGAATCGGTGCGACGATTAATCGAGGTGTATGTAAAGCTTATTGCACTTGCGATGTGAAACATCATGGCAACTTGTACGATAGTGATTGCAAAGGAATTTCAACATATATAGATTCGCAAAATGACGTTCTCGCATTTAAGAAAACTTACTTGCCAATGCAGATATCAAATATGCAACAAATTGAATCATACTGCAACCATATCTTGCGTTTGGTCACTTCATCCATAAGTTGGAATCGAATTTTTTATACTTTGTACGAAACTCGAATAACAAAAACTGTTGGATGATGCTTACATGCCAACATAAATAGAAAATCCTAACAATCTAACCTTACAAGAAAAACAAAATAGAATGCGCAAAATTATAAAAATATCCTTGATCGCCACATAAAACCAAAACAGTAGTTCAAATTTCATTATTTGGCCTAAACATCTCTTCCGATTTTAAAAACTGACGGGGTTGAAGACAAAATTTTCAATCTTTGTTCAAATCACATAACGTATTTGTAAGAAGTTGAACTCTTTTTCCTTTTAATTACTAGAGTGTGAATTTCTTGTTTCGCCCTGGATTATCTTGTAAGTTAATAAGTATGTATGCCACAACCAAATACCCTAGTCTGCAGTGTGAAAATCTTACACAGGTAACAAAGGAAGATGAATTGATTTGATGATCATTACTGGATCGATCACTAGTATTTGTCCTGCAGATTCTTTCAAGAACACAACACATGCAGCTACGGTGGTCTTCTTAAAGGCATGGTGTCGATAAGACTGGAAAAGAAAGAACCCACGGCAATCATGAGGCCTGGCCTGCCTAAGAGGGTGACAAATCCATCAGTGAATTACAGGGTCTAGATTTTGCTGAAAGGAAAGCAAAACAGTCTCACCGAAAGGACTCTTTAAGTCTCACATCAGGAGGAATATGATTGCCTGAATCATAACCATCTTTCGTTTCTGTCATGTGGTAGCGCGTGCCGAAATTACAAAACGTAGTAACCGGATCAGGAAGGCAAAATTATACCTTCAGCTTTACCCACAAAGGTAGCCAACTACTTGCTATATTTGTTGCATTACTGCATGAATTATACAGCATGAAAATCATACGAGACCTACAAGGGCTGCCCTGGTCCTCTAGTACATATGAGCAATGTTATTGTCCCGTACCCAAAGAAACTATGTAATACCGAAAATTGAGTTTGATTGTGTAACGCTTATATTTTTATTTCTTTTCAATAGTGGAGTTATCTGGCATTGGGGAGTTTGTTGGTTTATTTATCTAATATTGAAGGCCGTATAAAGAAAATGATGTTTTTGAGTAATTTTTGTTTTGGAATGAATTTTGCACCATTAAATGAGGACTGAATTAATATTAACTGTTATTGTGTTTTTATAAATTTTTAATTTAAATTATTTGTTGTAATATTAAATAGATAATTTAAGAACTTAGATTGAGAATTTGTTGTATTATGATCATTAGATTATCAATGAATCTCCCCAAAGAATTAAGTACAAATTGCATTACTGCTTTACTCATAAATTTTCGAATTTCTGCAAGACATGTTTCCTGGATTTAAGTCAATATATATCTTCTCATGATTCTTAGCAGGGAGGAGCTGTTAAATCATAAAAGTGAGTAATCGATAAGAGATTAATTATTTTTATTTAGGAGGCAGACTTGCAAGTGCTTGAAACCCATTGGATGCCTATCATGGTAAAGTCAACCAATGATATATTATTACTTGACTGATCCAATGGACTAAGGACTTGTTTAGACGAATTTTAGAGAGGGGTTTGGATTTGCTTCTCCAAACCCTTCCAAACTCAAACCCCTCTTTATAAAGAAGAGATTCAACAGTCAATCCGATCTATGCACATGTAAAATTCACGGATATATCATAATTATTAACAATTATTTGTCTTATAAATAACTATTTTACCTTTGATCAATCTAATTCATACCTATGTTAAGGGGTACAATTATCTTTTGTATCCTTAACCACTTAACCCATCTTCCCAAACCCACTCCTTCCCTAGGTTTGACAAAATCCATGATCGTGGTTTTAATCTTCGGGCCAGCCACAGGTTGAGTTTGAAAACCCGGGATTAAATTTTCAATCAAAAAATAGGATTTAGGGATCTTTTAGACTATTTTTCTCAAACTCATCTTGTCAAGTCTCCCATACCTCCTTACCAAACAACCCCCTAAGAGGAGGGATTCCCCAACTAGGAACAAGGCAATGTGGCCCTCTTCAAAGGAGAAATGAGTGATAGGAGAGGACGAGCACGATTATCAACGTCGACCTCGAGCAGGGTCTAGAAGGTTTATTTGAGTAGACCTCGTACTGTATGACTCATTAACCATTGAGTTATGTTTAATTGGGATTTGGAGGGACACCTAAGGTACTAGGTGTTGTTGGTCCAGGTCAACAGATAGAATGACAAAACATGTGGATTGGTGGCTGAAAGAATTAAAATGTGAGATGCTCGATTGGACACTCTGGATGCGAATCGCTAGAGGAGGGCTCCGAGGGAAAGGTTGGGCTTCACGGTTATTGTGCACTTAGTGCACTGTACACATGGTCCCATGGTAGCATAATTGCAACTCCCTGCTTAGTAAGATGCACCTCTTCATCGGTGATTGTGTCCCAATTATGCCCGGAGGCGTCGCATCTGTCTAATTAATGTTTGAAACACCTGGTACTTGACATACGAGTTGTCGTACAAGTACAACTGCGGCATTTGTTGGTGAGCGCAACTGTCACATACGATGTTGACCTCTGCCTAAGTACCTATGCTATAAATACTATCATTAATAGTCCTTACAATAGAGACACCTAACTTGTTTGAGACAGACATTCCAGTTGGTGCGAGAATATTCATTAACTCTACCTACTTGAGGAACTTTTAGCCCTAAAGTTAGTCCCAACAGTTAATACACAGCTTGAATCCCTTCCATCCTCCTATACTATTCATCTTTCGCGAGTACTCTAATATAGATACATGTGTTAGCCTACTTTAACTCCTTACTTGCAAAGTTCAAAGTCTTAAACAAGTCTACTTTGGTACATACTTGTATGTTTCAAAAATTTGTCTTTATGTTTCTTCCTGTCTTCAGATTCATGCTACTGCGAGGTTTGAAAAAGATTAGATATACGTAGTCTTGCCTTTACATGAAACTACTAAATAATTAGATACAGTTTAGATTGAGTATAACATTGAATCCACTAAGAACAGTTCAGAACTGTTCGGAATGTGACCTTTATGGAGAGTTGGACAAATAGACATTCATTTGCTTCAATTTGAGGTATAGACCTAGCAAATGACTAGTGCTTCTTTGGGGGCCTAGCAGAAAGCGAGATGAAACACACACCACCACAACTTTGGGAAGCATTGTTGCATTCTTCGGGACCACCAACACTAAAGGCTCCAATTATCCACTTCTACGAAGTCACCTGGTGTGATAATGTCTCACATTTCTCATTATTTTCTTTAAATGGCCAACAAATAAATCTTGTATAGTGTCACGCCCCTCCAAGACTCCGATCACAACCCGACCGGGTTGACAAACATCAAGACAAAATGCAAAATGACTAAAATAACCTTTTGAACAACGGACAAGTTGTGCCTTCAGTTGAGATAGAAGCATTGCTAAGTGGAGCACCCGGGAATGAAATGGGCATCTAATCACACCCAATCATCTGGACACTAAGTCATGTCTGGCAACGTAACGTAAGACAGACAAATGGTGCAGCCACCAACTAAGGATGGTCTGGTCAATTTGGTCACAAGGAAATGATTGGGGTTTTGGGGCAATGCATGGACAATTATAGGATAAAAGGTGAAGAATAGGAACATGATATAAGGTGGGTGCCCTAAGAAAGGGGTCACGGGTTGTCTTAAATTGTCAAATAGGATGGCTAGAAGATTGAGTGCTGCGAGGAGTGGAGAAACAAGAGGGGTCCTCCAAGGTTGCAAGTTCTGGAATTTTAGGGAGGGTTCGACGAAGCAGGAACAATTTGTGATCCGTATGTGCCTGCGCATGTGAGATGCCACTAGAAATGATGGGGGCTGATGGGGTCTATTTTTCCTGTGTGTTTGATTAATCGTTGTCAGTCATTTGTCTCATTTTCAGGTGAAATTGGATGGGAATTTAGGATGTAACGGTTATATTATGTAGATAGTATCGATGTAATGTAACCATTCAATATAAAAACTAAAATGAGACTCAATTTCAGTGTCTGCAAACATTTATTCGTGAACAATGCTCATAAACCATTCCATAATATACTGTAACTTCTTATTTCCTAGTTCGAAAAAAGTATTAAGGCTTCGAATAGCCAATTGTAAAAAAGAATCTCCCTACAATTCTTGAATTATTAATGGTCATGAGCATGTCTCTGTCCAAAGCTAGGCTATTGAGCCTAGTTTTTTGAAATGGCTGTGCAGGGCTACCAAATGAAAAGGTCTCCACATGAAAAGATATTTCGCATATCAAAATGTGTCGCATGACTAATTTTATTGCAAACAAAACCTCAAAAAAATTATTATAACATTATGTAACCTTTTATTTCTATGGCTGAAAAAATAAGAAGGCCCGATTTAGTAAAAAGAATAGTCACTTAAAGAAAAACTGCATTTGAATTTTTTTTTTGTGCTTGCTCATTTTTAATGATATATTACTCATTCTTAACTCAAGTAGAATTAACCAACCTAAAAAAAAAACTCGCTTAGTAATAATTTATAATGTAAACTATTGATATTGGTGTTGCTGTAGGTCAGTTAAAAGTACTTACTTTTGTTTGGAATCATATAGAGAAAATAGAGCCTACTACCATTTGATGTCATTAGAAGAGATTGCAGTTAAATTGAAATAAAACTTTTATCTTGTGCAAACCATACACTTTGTAGAAGAGAACAATTTGATGAGATTATTAATAATTAAACAATTTATAATATTTCTATGGTAAATCAAGTCATTTCTTCAACTTAGGGCAGATTTGAATAATTTATAATATTTTCACAATGTTTGTTTGAAAAAAAAATTATCTTGATCTTGAAAATTTTCTAGAAGTGGCTTTTTAATTTTTTGATATTGGAAATTAATATTTGTTTGAAACCAAAAAGTTTAAAAAAGATGGTAACAAACAAAACTACAATTGAAACTTTGATTTCCACAAAAAAAAATGAGTATCTGCATCAATAATATTTGGCCGATGTAAAAAATTCTGAAGCAAAAGTCTATTTTTCTTATAGTTAGAAACACAATAAAATTGATTGTCAAGTGAATATATTTTACCATTTCAATAGCCATTGAGTGTAATCTATATTATCATACTAAATATTAATAATATATCATTTAAAGCTTTAGTCCTGTGCCTTTGTCTGCGTCGGGTCACCATTGTCCATGAAATATGGTAATCAGCTGAAAGTTATTTTCCTTAGATACTAATGGTATTTTTTTCTAGCACGTCCCTTCGAATGATTCTGCATATTCACTCTATTAAAACTTTTGATCTTCTCATGTCGGGTTCGTTTCTTGTTTATGCCTTGTCTAAACTTGTTCAAATTCCACATGATCCATGCACAGTCGTATGTCTAGGAGTTTTGTATCTTGTATATAGTTATATTCATATCGATCCATTTATTAAGCAATTCTGGTGAATTAATCCGATTATTATACTCTGAAGCTCTTAAGGTTAAACCTACACTCTGTAACTTTATGTCAATATCCTGATCTTGTTAAGAATTGCCGACGTAAATTGCTCAAGCAAGTTGATTCTGTAGTGGCCCAAAAGCACTGGTGCAATAATTTTACTTTTTCCTTTTTGATCTTGAACGCTTTTCACCACTTTCAATCTGTTCATGTCGTTCATCAATCAGGAAACACCGTCCTTTTTGTTCTTCTTTATGGCAAACTTCACAATATATCAGAAACTAAAACGTTAGCTAGCACTACAATGATATAATGTAAAGTCATCTCTGCAACACTTTGTTTCAAAAACATCCAAAATCAGTAAAAGTGGTTGTTTTCAGCAGCCATTTTTTTCCATATAATACAAAGCATTGCTTCCCACAAACCTTTTTGATAGTTTCTTTCACGTAAAGGGTTGTATAATTGAAACAAATGAAATTATAATGATATCAAAAAGTATTGGTCAAAGATTCATCTCTCTAACACCATGATATGAATCTTTATTCATATGATGTTTATCAAAAAGTTTTGGTCAAAGATTCATCTATCTAACACCATGATATGAATCTTTATTCATATGATGTAGCAATCGGAGCTTTTGCTTTACAGCTTTTCCTGTGATCTTCAACTAACCAGCTACTGATACTGCATTGTGCAAATAAGAAATCTTAAAACGCACTAACTTTTCTTTGAAAGCGTAGTTATGCTTCGAAGTCGTTCGCAAAGCAAACATGCTCATTGATTGATTACGATCTCATAAGTTTTAGGTTTTTTTTTTTCCAATTCCCTCTAACCTAAATCACCTACAGTCTGGTGGGGGGGCCCCGTAAAACATAATGGTCCTTTTTAGACTCGGCCATTTTTCGATTTGCAACTTCCTTAAGGCTCCTATTGGTAGGTGGAACAAGGAGCTGAAAACAACGGAGCAAAATCCATCTCTTCTTGTATAGTTGGAGCCTAATCAAGAGAAGGGAATAGGTAAAAAGCTCCAAGCAAAATCTGATTGGGGCGCACAAGAACATGTGCACCTCCTTCTGATTTGTAACTAGTTTGTGTGCAAATCTTGCCTCTTTGTACATCGTATTGATTCATTTCAATGAAATATTTACTTTCCGAAAAACTACAACATAGATGGTAAATTCACGAGCGAAGAGTAGTATGACTAGTTTGTACTTTCAAGTACTTTCAAATCACTCAACTCAAGTGGAGAAGAATATACTAAATAACTATCTACTCTAAAAATTTAAACAGTTGGAGAGAGTGTAACTTAGGTATTTATACTTCAATAGAATAGGGCCTACCAAAGTATATAAAGAGAAAATCCACTTAGATGCCATCGGACTGTGCCTAAACTCTCATGTCTGAAGGAAGCGTAATTGCCTTAATCAGATTTTATAGATATAAACCTAAGGCAAATGTATCTTAGCCACTCAAGACGTGAGAGGAGTAATTAATAATCTTTTGGAGTATCAGAGTATTCTCTTTCAGGTTAGATTATTTTATTTTCTTCATTGCTCATTTGATAATATTACTTAGGACGCCTTTGTCCTGAACTTTGATGTATATCTAATTTTTAATCAATGCAACCAGTTTGTACCGATTCAAAAAAATATCAGTTTGATTGTTTCATTTAGAATTTTTTACTTCTTTAAAATGCTAGTCATTATAAGAACCAGTGGCCCATGAAACAATTGAAGATAGGAATCTTCCCTTTTCATCCCATGCACGAACGTGTTTATTTTAAGAAGATTCAACTAAACTAGAGCTTTCAAACCGGACTAAAACAGTGATGATGATACTTTTAGTGATGTCACATTTCTTCCTTTGCCTGCTATTTTTTATTTTCTTTGGCTTTATTTTTGTATTTGTCCTTTGATTCGTTTTGTCTTCTTTTGTGTTACTGAAAAAACTGAATGATTGTGTACGAGCTTGACCATACCATTGGGCCAAAGGCAATCAATTTGAGTGTGTATAGGTCTATTAATATTGAGAGAGTGTGTATGAATAGCTTTTGCTTTACACCTTTTCCTTTGATCTTCGACTAATCGGCTTCTAATTGTTCTGCTTTGTGTAAATAAGAGGTCTTGAAACGCACTCACTTTTCTTTCAAAGCAGAGTTATGTTTCGAATCAACGTTTCATATTATATAATTCTGCACGCAAGCATGCTCATTGATTGTTTAGGATCCCATTAGTTTTTTTTGGGTAATTCTCTCTTTGGTTAAATCACCTTCGCTCTATTGATAGGGACGTAGTATAGTATAATGAGTCTTTTTTGAATGCATGATACACGATCTTGCATTGAGCAATTTACCAGAGGAGCGTAGTTTGAAAACTCAATTCTGAAAAAAAGGAAGTTTCAAACTTTATTCTCAAACCAAGATATGCCAAATAAAAGGAAATTACATTTGATAATCCTTTAGGTTTCCTCTTGTACTCATTAAGCTCAATAATTTTCAAAAATAAAAAAATTAGAGAAAATTTTGAACCGAAACAAATTCGGCAAACAATAACCTAGTATTGGAGCCCAGGGAACATATTTAGGAAGACAATTTTTTATGAACAGTGGTGAATCATCAATAACAAATAAGTTATTAAAAAAAAAGAAAAAAAATAGTAGAGTTACTACATCTACTAGAAAAAATTATTCATCCACTTAGAAAATAATTAGACATAATAGCAGAACGGCTTCAAATTGTAGGAATAGAAAGGCTAGTTAAAACTCTAGAAATTGACCCAGCCACCCAAAACCTTCGGAAATAAGAATAGGAAAACTTGCAAAATTAATATTTCAAGTTCAAAATGAACTAAGACCTTTGATCAAAATGTTAGATAAACAGATACAAAATTTGAAGAAAAAGTTAATAAAAGAGTAACTTTTGTAGATTCCGACAGTTTAAGTGGATATAAACTATTGCGGGGGAGATTATGTGGATCTTTTCTCACAATTAAACACGTGAGTTGTTAGACACTACCTAAAGGGGGTGAATAGGTTAAATAAAATTAAGTTTCAACAACTACCAATTCTAATCTAATTCTACCTCAGTTACCTCTTCTCACAATACAATGATATGACAATTTAATGTGAGAATACCTTTTCAACTACCACAACCCATTAAACACATGAGGATTGATGTATTGATTTTATCAAATTATCAATTAAAACTCAATCTCTCACGACATTCTCAACCCAATGGCAACAAACTTAATCAAGCAACTATGTATGATATGAATAATCAATCAATCAATTTATCAAACAAATATTGCTTGTGTATGCTAAAGTTGAAAATGTATATGTACAAATAATAAATAACACAAGCAATCTATTTACACAAAAAACCCTCTACGAGAATCCACTCTAGGGTTCACTAAAGCCTAATTCACTATCTGAAAGTCAATTTACAAGTATTCGAGTCTTATATCTCAACAAAATCTAAGTAAATATTTTGACAAATTTTCATTGGGGGTAGACACCATCTGTCACTGCCATTTGGTAAAAATTTTCTCCAAGGAAACCTAGGACCGGACATTGTGAGGCTCTATGCAAACATTGGGTCACCACTAGTCTTGCAGCAAAACTTCGGGCTCTAAGAAAGGCCCTACAACTAGCACTACAAGAGGTTTCAATATGATAGAAGCAGGTATGGACGCACAAATCGTCATTCAACATGTCAAGGACCCAACTCAAAGGGTCAATTGCACACATCCATAACTAATGATTGCAAGTGGCTAACCAAGCAATTCCAAGAGGTACAACTTCGACATGAGAAATGAGAATGAAATATTTGTGAAGACATTATAGCCAAGAAGAGTGTTCAAACTATGATTACATAAAGCGCAAGTGTGAGCGGGAGTGAGAGCGTGAGACCACAAAATTTTAAAAAAAATTGAGAGCAAGAGCGTCACTAAAAATGTCAAATTTATATTATATAGCATTGTGATACAAAATAGGAAAGAGTAAGGGAAAAACAGTTATAAAGTGTACTAACATCGGTAGAATAGGGAAAAGTTGAAGAGGAAAACAGCTATTTAATAGTCCTCCTATGTGTAAGTATTTCATGAAGTGGATGGGCCTCATCTTGGGGCCTTGGACTTTAGAGTATTGAAGCCATTTACTTGGGCCGGGGGCCGGCTAAATAAATTAGTTTAAAAAACAATAGATCAATTGAATTAAATTTTTTTTATATGGAGATGGTTAATGAATTTTATCCAGTTCACTTGTTTATTTGTTCTTTTGTTAGTGGACGGTTATACAAACTAACACTATTGATGTGGAGTAACTGTTATGCTCAAAATTTTTCTCGTATTTTTTGTTATATGAATTGAATTGCATAAAGTTCAAAAAAAAAAAAAAATTGAATTGCATTACATTTATAAACTATACTATTTAACTTCAGTAAGTGATTACTAGATGAATGACTATTGATTCCTTGAACTAATAAAAAGTTACTACAATATGTTATTATTATCTTTTTATTTTTAAGGATAATTTTATCAATTAATTTTTTTTTTGACAAGTATTGACATTCAAAAGTAGTATATAAATTATTAGATCTATACAAATATTTATTTTTTAGCGAATTTGGATATGCACTATATACGTACAAGCGTATACAAACATATGATGTAATTTGATGATTATTTGATAAAATTGAGTAGAAATTCATACGTCAAATGTTAAAATCTTCTTTTAATCAAATTATTCGGATCAGAATGGATACCTATTTTAACAGACTCATATATGTACTGTGAAAAATAATATTCATCGGATAATTGAATTGGATTCGAATCACATTGTTCAAATTAGATTAGAATCGAATTTATATTATTTGAAAAGAAGATAATCAAAAGTCAAATAATGAATTTATTAGTTAAATTAATGAACTAATAAAAAAATAAAAAATCATCAAAAAAGGATAAAGTAAACATTATAGAATTTTTGAAGGATAAATAAGAAAATTAAATTTTTTTTTTCTTAAACCACTTTAAAAAGGAGACAGTAGATATTATAGAATTATTGAAAGATAAATAAGGAAATATTTTTTTTTTATTTAATCCACTTTTGTTAATAGTATAAATAAGAGGTTAATAATATTTGCGCCGCTATATAAGAATTGCGAAATACAGATCTAATGTAACTAATTAATCCACCTTGTGTTAATTCTACTTGGGGTACACCATAAATAGATGCACCCCCTATAGAACAATGGACTGGGAATCCATATAATACAAGAAATGACATGACTATAAAAAGCACTTACTTCCACACACACACACACACACACACACACACAAACATCTCAACTTGTCTCAATTTTTGCAAGTTCTATTTCCCTAATTCCATTAACATCATTGATTTGCTTTGGTTGAACTTCTTCTTTAGCCAACTCCACGTCTTCTTTAGCCAATTCCACATCTTCTTCCTTTACCTCTTCTAAGGGCTTGTGAGTATAAAACCAGGCCCATATTGCATAATATATTAGGGTTATAACTTGTATTCCACCTCCAAGCAAGTAGTAATTTTCCAATCTTCCCCTATTGAGGTTCCTATTAGGTATCCAATTATTTTCTTTGCCAGTGTATTTGTGAACTACTGATACCATGAATGTACCGATATAATTCCCCGCCGATAATGCCAGCCAGTAGAGTGCCGGTGCAGTGCTTCTCATACTTTCTGGCGTTTGATCATAAAGAAATTCCATTTGCCCAATAGACAGAAAAACATCACTTATAGCATCAAGGCAATACTGAGGAAGCATCCAAAAAACACTTATGGGTATGGTAGCAGTTGGATTGTCAAGTAAGTTGTATTTTGCAGCAACTTTTTTCCTCTTGATCTCAACCAATGCTGAAACAATACTATCAACAACACAAATGGCATAGCCGATGCCCATTCTTTGTAGGCAAGTAACACCCACTGGATTGCCTGTAAATCGACGAGCAATAGGGACAAAAATGCGCTCATATACAGCAATACCAATTAAAACAGTGATCATACTGAAGAGAGAGAGGCTAGCCGGAGGAATTTCAAAGGAGCTGGAGTGAGAAAAGTGGCGATCCATACTACGAGCTTGTTGAATTTGAAAGCTATACTGATGTGAATACGATGCCACTAGTAATATTCCGGCCCCCCAGATTGGTAACATCCTTATAATGGACTTTAGTTCCTCAACTCGATGGACAGTGGCTAGTCTCCATAAATTTGGTTCTTTTGAATCTTTTGTATCCTCATCTGTTACTATTGCTGCTCGATCAAGACACCTTCATACAAAAATTCAACCAATCAGATAAACATGTGATTTAGGGTAATTCTATGGCACCAAAAAACAGTTTAAATATATGTGGTGTATCTTACTTGAACTCATCTGTGTGTAGAAGCCTTCCATAGGATGAAATGGCTGCATCAAGATCTCTATTCTCATACAACAGACCGGAGTCTGCTGGTGCAACTAGTTTCCTTTTCCTCAATGCAGCAACAATTACCTGAGCCAATCTAGTCAATGGACTTCCTGCTGGTTTTACTTTCTTGTAAAGAGGAGAGCCAATCAAGAAAGCTATAATCGAGACCACAAAGGAAGCAGTGGGAATTCCAAAACCCCATTTCCAATCCACATTTTCTTGGATATAAACCACAACAGTTAGAGCTGGTAGAATTGACACTATCAAGCTGAAATAGTACCAGTTGAAGAAATTCCAGCTTCGAGTGGCTACTTTTGATTTGGACATGTCAAATTGATCGGCGGCAAAGGTAATGACACAAGGCCGAATGCCACCCGCCCCAATGGATGTGAGGACGAAAGAGATGTAAAGGGGAAGTAATTGGAGGGATGAGGATTCTATGCAGTTCTCTTGAGTGGGGCACGGTGGCGGGCGGAGCTGTGGTAGAATTGCTGATATGGTGAGGCTCACTAGTCCCTATAACAAGGTATAATTTATTAAGTACTTAATCAAAAGTTTATGAAACAAAACAATTGGATTAACCATATGAGCAAATTAATGAACTTGCAAACGTTCTCTCAAGCCCTCCGTTTTCTTTTTTTATTCATTTTAGGGCCAAAGACACTTGGACCCTCTGCAATATGCCCCCATTTGATATTGCCCCTTAAAGTATTCATTCTTTGCATTACACCTTATACTATTGGTCCAAGTTTAAGATTACCTCAATTTTTTATCACTTTTGTCCAATTTTCTCTAGCAAATCAAGGTAAAAATGGGATCCCACAATATTAAGAGATTTGGTCTTTCCCAGCTCAGTTAGGTAGAATTCCATTTTTACCCCTAATATGCCATGAAAAATTAGATATAAGTTAACTAATATGAAACTCAAATCAATAATTTAAGGGACGATATGAGAAAGTGGATAGTTTACCGTGAAAGAGAAACAAGAGGTATAATGCAAGGGGTCTAATATGAAACAAAAACCAATAATTTAAGGGACGATATGAGAAAGTGGATAGTTTATGGCGAAAGAGAAACAAGGGATATAATTCAAGGGGTCTAACTGTAATTTCCTCTTAATTTTAATCACTCTCACTGAAGCCCATACAAAACAAAATGCACACACAACCCCCCCCCCCCCAACCCAAAACGAATCCCCATAGTACTCACAGACATTAGCACACACACTCCCACAAACACAGAGAGAGAGAGAGAGAGAGAGAGGGAGACCAATTGATAAAAAATAGAACCGGCAACGATGGTCCAAAATCGGCCGGCAAAAGAGTCCGCAACGAGTGCACCGAGGAGCGGCATGAAGCTACTAATGCCACCAAAGTAGGTAAGAGTGTTGGATGCCTTCACCAGTGACAAGTTGAGCTCTTGGGTCAGGTACGATATCAGGTTCACATGAGAGCCAGCTGATGCAAATCTATCACATATTTCGTTTGCTGTCCAGTGTTAAGAAAAAAAACATTAATCACCAATCCATATTCTGTTTTCTTTTTGCCGAGATATTAAGTTCATTATAGTGTTATACAAGAAGAAAATAATTTTAGCTAAAAACCAGTAAATTAAAAGGTCACTCTAATGAGAAATAATATATCTTGAGACACCGTTACTGCTTTGAAGATCTTGAGAATTTTGTTTTGGTTCAAAGAAATACTTGGTATTTGAAACTATACAATAAAAAAACAAAGAAAGAATTAACGAACAACATGGGCAAGAACATGGAAATGCAAGCTCACCGACGATGAAAGGCATTGTTCTCATTCCTCCAAGCTTCTTCTTCTTTGTGTTCTCCTCTCTCTTCTCATCCCCTCCATTTTGAGCCATGTTCTTCTCTGATTCCATATTGATCTCTATGTTCCAGGGTGAGATCCGAGGACTGTTTTTGTAGGCAATTGGTGATCGAAGTGCAGAGAGTGAGGAGTGGAATGAAAACAAACAGGTGGGGACAACAAAAATTGAGTTGGTGGGCACGTTGATGTGGTGTCTTTAACTCAGTCAGTCTCTTGTTCAGGTTGTCTTTAGTTAACTGTTGTGTTATGTCCTAGAGAAAGGGAATATGTTGACAGGGTGGGTCGAGCTAATTTAAGGCCTATGTAATATCTTTAAATGAGATTTTTTATGTTAATATAAATTTATTTTTCTTACATTTGAAATGAAAAAGAACTAATTCAATTTTATATTCAATTTTTGCTACCATATTTTTTTATCAATTAATTGTATCAATAATCTAACTAATCTCACTTGTGACATAGTTGTCTTTTCTGTTGGGTGTTGGCCAACTTGGCTTAGAGAGAGAGAGAGACTTGTAACTTATGATTTGATTTGATAATTTTTTTTACCATTAATTTCTTTAATTTTTAATTTTTTGAGTTTTTAATGTTTGGGTTGGATTATGGGCCTAAATGATTGATATGTGTTTATATGATGCCTTTTTTGTCAAGCTTAAAATATTTATGAATTTAATTTTTGGGTTTTTTAGAAGCCGGTACACCTAATTAGACTTATTTGACAAAAAGTACATAGACCAAAGGTTGAAATACAAAGACATAAATGCCCATTTTAGGGTCATTTAATTCAAAATCTCTTATCTTTAATGCACCTTGATTCATGTGTATTTGTTAATACATATAAATACATTTTATTCAAACAAATATATAAATAAATTCAAACAAATATATATATAAATTCGTATATATGTGTGTGTATATATATATGTTTATATATATATTTGAATTTATATATATAAATTTGTATATATATGTGTGTGTGTATATATATGTTTGAATATATATATATATATATATA
>CM042196.1:608660-703783 GCA_023539305.1 Ilex asprella
CCCCCCAAAAAAAAAAAAAACTATGTAAAGTTTGTCAGCATTATGTGCAAAATTAATGAAGATCATGGAAGTGCAAGCTCACCAAGGATAAACGGCATTGTTTTGATTCCTCCAAGCTTCTTCTTCTCCTCCTTGATAATCTCGCTCTCCATGTCCTCTCCATTTTGGGCCACATGCTCCTTTGCTTCCATCTTCATCTCCATGTTGCAGAGTGAGATCCAGTGGCTCTATATATAAGCAAACGGTGACCAGAAAGTAGTGAGTGCGGTGAAAAGATAAGAGAGATGGAGACCAGAAATTGACTTGAAGTGATATTGACTTGGCGTATTAGGCCAGATAAAAAAAGAAACAATGTTATCGATATATAATTTAGAATTTAGTTTGAAGACCTAATGTATGTTTATTATTAGAACATCAAGTCCCCAAAATTAAATATTATTAACATCATTGGCAAAAATGTCATATTCAGTCTCGGATGTTTACGTAGTGTCTAGAAGAAAGCTTTCACTGACTCTGTTTGCTATAGACAAGAGGTAGGGCTTGAGATAGATTATTTATATAGCTTGGGAACGTGTACTTGTGACTATCATGTGCATGATGTATCCCACTTTATTTTATTTGCAAAAAAAAATGTTGGATTTTTATCATCGTATAACGTGGAATATAGAGTATACTCTTGAATTTATGTGGCCATGTATCATAGGAATCTCGGAAAATGGTAAGAGAAAGAAGACACCAGCACCCTAGCAAAACTCCATATATCCTTCTTCTTTTTTTTGAGTAATATTTATGAAAGAATTAAAAACATATTTAATCACTAATAAAAGTGATTTATATGAATTTTAGCTTTTGAATGTGTTTTTGTATGTGTATGCTAATTGATGAAACCACAAAATATCTAAAGATGAGCACAGCTCCCCAGGTCAGCCAGCTCAGGAGCTCAGCTCATCAGTATCACATGTGGACTTCAACCTCAGACCTCAACTCCCTGTGTCCATACCTCACGAAAGTTTGTTCGAAGGACAGTTGGATCCCACCAAGTTCCCCGTCTTTCTGGCGTCAATCACCTAACTGGCGCAAGTCTCGTTACGTAATAAGGGGGAACTGTTACAGCTAAAGGGCGAGATCCTCGCTCCTGATCAAGCAAACCCTAGAAATATCTATAAATAAGAGGCAAAGCCCTCAAAAAAATATCCACTATAGCCTTGAAAAGTTTTCTCTATAATCCATTTGTAATAGATTAATATATTCAGGAGCAAGTGACTTCCTTAAGAGTGGATTAACCAAACTTTCGAGTTGGTGAACCACTATAAACACTTTGTGTGCCCCCCCCCCCCCCAATTATTCAAAAAACCCTATTCTCAAGAGCCTTGGAACTCGTATTGAACTAAATCCCACCATTCAGTGCACTTTAAATCCACAACATTGCTCAATTGAGTTAAGAACATCATCACTAGTAAAAACAAACAATACTTAAAAATAAAATAGCAAAAAAAAAGTAACCTCCCGACTCAGAGGAGATTATATATTTAAAGTTGAGTAATACTATTTGGACTTAAAAATCTGACATAGTTTGCTGACCTAATGATGTGGCTTCATTGAAACCATTGGATTAGTACCAAGTTCCAATGTTTGATGGAGCCCGCAACCAATCCAATGGTCACAGTGAATTAGGTCAGTAAATTAAGTACCAATAGCATTGCTCTTTAAAGTTATATGACGTACATAGCTATTAATGTACATCAATATTAGATTTTTGGTTCGATACTAAATTATTGATGTCTCTTATGTCTTTTGGTGTTATTATTGGGATCATAATCCACTAATGGAAAAGAGAAAGTGAACAAGTGGGTGTAAAGTGTAAAATATTTTGGTAGGATTAATAGGTTACGTGCAGCCAAGTAGAAGTGCAACTTGATGACTCTTGTTTTTTTTTTTTTTTGATGGAAACGTGTGTGCATTGTGTGAATGAAGATGATGAGGAACATATAAATACGAAAACAAATCAAGAGAAATATAAAAAGAGGTGTCGGCAAATGTTTAAGGAAATAAGAGAGGATCCGTGAGATTTCATTTTGTATTTTATGATGGTTTTTGCTCCCTTTGTTGTCCACGCTTTGCAGTGCTTTTGGCTATAGATTTGACAATATCGATTGCGGATTGGGTAAGTGGATTATGCATAATATACATTTTTGATTAATCTTTTTACAAAGTGTATTTTATTAAGATCGTTTTTATCGTATTCTTTTTGTGATGTCGATTGGTTCAAGCTTGGATATTATTTTCCTTTCGATTGGTAATATTTCTATATTTCTTCGCTATTCTTCGTTTGTTGTATCGTGTATCGTTATGATACTTGTTTTGATGACGTACTAGGGGATTTATTGACCATGTGTGTGAGGTGCATGAGGTGACAAGATTATAATTGTGATACGTGTTTGTGGTCCAATAAGACGTATGTGACTTAATGAAATGCACCGAGTGATGCTTATTATGTATTTGAAAAACACGCTACAACTTACCTTTTAAGAGCATCTGGACATGGTTGTTCACCATTTGCTGGCCCCAAGCATAGGTCACTGCGGTTGCTCTCTAGGCCAAAACCTAAAATTTGAGGCCTCAAAATCTTTTTTTATTTTTTTGGGATTGTTTAAAAGAAGTTTTAGAGACAATTAGAATCTCATTATTATTTGTTCAACCAAATTTGTATAATAATTCGTAATGATTCATCAGCAACCTCCTGAACTGTTTGTGTCACTCTCTTCGATTAATAGAGGTTTTAAAGAACTTCATATTAACTTCTTAGCAGACAGAAAACGAAATGGATTTCAAAATCCTCTGTTTTAGTTTTAGACTAATGGCACCAATTCCTAGTAAAAACTGTCATCAACAAGGTGCATAAAAGAAAGTATTCATATGTTGATTAGCCTTAGAGTAATGACATAATCCCTTTTTATTAAATGTTCAATCACTAGAATCATAGTACACTAGATAATGCACAACGATGATGTTGATATCATTATTATAAAACATTTGCAGAAAGTAGAGAAATTAGCGGACATCTCTGCTTACGTTGTCGCCATCAGGAATAATTAAAAGATGTTGATGGTCTTTGGCAACACTACAAAAACCAAATCGCCAAAAGGTGATAGCGCCTGCCTTCTTTCATTTCACTGATAGACCTATCTATGGTAATAATGGTAAACACCACTATGGTACCATACTTTCATGAAAGATTTTATTTTAATGTAGGGCAAATGGTATTTTGTACCTTAAAAGATTAAAAAAAAAAATAATTTGTATCATTAAATATTAATTTTTTCAAATTACATCATAAATTAAATTAATCGGTAGTAATGTGACCCCAATCATAACATCTGTTATGATTTTCATCAAATTGACAGTCACATGAGATGTATATGAAAAGGGAAAGGGTCACAATCCAACAAAAAGTTATGACGTGCATTTCACGTGGCTGTCAATTTAACAAAAATCGCAATCTCAACCATAATAATCATAACGATTTTTATTAGATTGACAGACACGTAAAAAGCAAAAGCACAGTAATATAACAAAAATCATCACGTCCATCTAACGTGACTGACAATTTGATGAAAATCGCAACGAATTTATAATTGGGGTCACATTGCTACTAATTAATTTAATTTAAGGTGCAATTTGAAACAATTGATCTTTGAGCTTGCAAATTGAATTTGTCTCAATCTTTTGGGGGTGAAAACTGCTATAGACCATTTAACGTATTTGTAGTATTTGATCGTAAAAATAATAAAATTATATAGAGTCCGAAAAAAAAAACTTTATACTTTGTCTTACTTTTAACTAATAAAAAATAAAAAATACGATATGAAAAAGTAACTATTATTTGTACCCTCTTATGACAAACCCGTGAGTATGAACACATGATACTACAGACAGAGTCGCCCACAAACTTTTTTGTTTCTTCTTTCGTTTGAATATTTCAAAAAGAGAGCAATAGATTTGCGTGGCTGGTTTCCATAACACTCGTGAACTTACAATAGAAAATGGACTATGACGACCTAACAACCATGACTTTGTAGTTTAGGTAAGACACAAGAAGTATCTTCTTCTCTTATGTCTGGTATCATTCATATCCTCTCTCTCTCTCTCCCTCTCTCCCTCTCTCTCTCTCCATTATTGTTTGCTTTTTAAATCTTAGACTGAACATTGTTGTAGAGTAATCCTCTCCCTATGAAGAATGAATGTTGTTGCATATTCAGTCTGTACAAGTTTTATGTTTTGGTTTGCTAAATCAATGTACCCAAATTTTTCATCAAAGAGGAAAAAGCAATGCATGCACAACACTCTTTCTTTATTGAAAAATCTATGGTATTAAAAAGTTTATGTAACTTTTAGTCCTTCAATTAAAAATTAGAAACCGTTAACATTACTTAATAATCCAATGAGATAAAAAAAAATTACTACTCTATCATGCGTAACTTAATCTGATTGAATCATAACTTATAATACGCTATTAAAAAAAATTCTTATTCGCTGTAGAAATATCATTGCTTTATATATGTGTAAACCAGATGATAAAATGCATATATGAGTGTGTACTGAATCTAAATCAATTAGAGTAGTAGTTGTTTCTTATAAAAAAAATTAATTACAGTACTAAATTTTTTTAATTCTCTTAATATTTGATCACCTATCCCGTATTCAAATGTTTGGCAATTATATGGGGTTAAGTCCTGGAATGGAGTTTGCATTTCATTCCTATGTTTGGGCACAACAATTTTGAGTGGAATGAAATGAAATTTGATCGAAATAAATATTTTTTAATCATGAAGAACTTCCTAAGTGTAACATACTTTTTTCAAAAGAGTACACCTGCTAATTTTTCAAAATAAGATTAAATGCACAATCAACAAACTAATATGCAACCATGTAACCTTTTTCATCATAAAAAAACATAATTAAACTCAATAGCAAACATAACAAATAAAAATAACACAAATAAATGTCATACATAATGCTACTTGTATATTGTTCCATTGACAAAAGAAATATAAATATATGTATGGTTACATTATCCTTGATAATATGAATGAATTCATTTTCTAAACAAATATAACTCATAAATCACTCCTTAATATTCCTCTAACAAATTTAGTCTTCTTGGACTTCGGAATGATTAGAAAAAAGTCAATAAGATTCCAGACATGAACCACCAAACTCGAGACTTTGTGCCTCTCACTCGTGGAAAAGTCAGGCAACTCCAACACATCAACTGGCGCATGCGCTTCTCTACCTGTGATCCGATCCTTTCCACATATAATGCATAAATGCTCGTAAAAAGAAAATGTTTTTGTCTCTAAACTTTTTTGCTCGCTTGTGACTCTACAAGACAAATAAGTTGAATATTTAGAAATAGCATCACGTGAAGTACATAATAATTCAGGCATTGGTAACTGACTACCACTATAAGATCTCAACTATGCAAGCATGAATTCAAATCAGCAAGAAGGCTAGGTCAAGTGTCCAAATATTACAAATCCAACAGCAGGGCAGAATAATGCAAAGGAATATTATCAACATATATAGGAATTTGGTTGATACTAAAAATAACAACTCTACAATATACTATCAGCATACATGTTAACAATTGTACCATGCAATAAAATGCAATATCTAAGCTGCAAGTTTCTTTTGGAGAATGGGTAAGTATTCAGTAAATGTCCTCGATTGTTATCTTGGCATGCAAAAATGGAGCCACACTTAATTCACAAGTAAAATTGAAGGAAGAACTGATTGTTTTAAAATTTCAGCTAAATTCAAGAGACAAAAGCAAAACATTGCCAGACCATGAAATCCTAGAACACAGA
This sequence comes from Ilex asprella, assembly GCA_023539305.1. Taxonomy (NCBI): domain Eukaryota; kingdom Viridiplantae; phylum Streptophyta; class Magnoliopsida; order Aquifoliales; family Aquifoliaceae; genus Ilex; species Ilex asprella. Next base: position 614,528 of record CM042196.1, read on the forward strand.
AAAAGAAAATAAGGGACAATGAATTTGGTCCCCATCAAGCTGAAGACCAAGAATGAAGACCTAACTTTTGACATTATTTGCATTGAACGTTCGGCTATCTTTGAATTCAAACATGCGATTTTATGCTTGTTTTCGTAAACTACTGGCCCTTATGACTTTATATAAGCTGAATGGAATGTAGATTTTCACATGAAGTGCCACAATTGAATGGTTTTACATCAACGTAGTTGAACATTGGATGTTTCATGCATATCTAATGCTAGACAAAGAAATATCTGCAGCCCAAAAGAATTATTAAAACATCCAAAAAGAATCACTATTGACAAACCATCATAATTTATAGGTTATGTAGTTTCACCCATAGAACTGGCTGCTCATTAGTAACTGGCAGTTGCATCAGATGATCAGTATAGTGTATAGGATTAGAAATGCAACAGCTGTACAATTGAAAAGCATGAACTGAATTGCTTGAGGTGCTGTAGCTATGATCTACTTCACTGCAACAGCAATACACATCACTGAAATTTGTTTTACTTTGCCAAAAAAAAACAGCTTGCTTTGGCTACCCTCGATCTATGGAGACCAACTGTCATGAAGACATTTTTCATTGGCGTAATCTGCTCAAATGTTCTTCCCGATGACAGCCGCAAAAACAGTTAACAATCCTCCTGTCATTGTACCTCTGATCCACAGCTTTTTCATTGACCATCATTATGACTCCTTTTCAGACCCAACAAAAAAAAAATTAAAACTACTTCCAAATTAGTCAACAGATTTCAGAAGGAGCCCAACCATATGCCGACTGGTTTCAAAACATGACAAAACTAAAATTACCAAACTCAATTGATTCCATCATAATTGGTGTACTAAAAAATAAAAATAAAAAATTATTAAAAATGAAACAGTGAATCAAACAATGAACTAATTTCATCAAGCATGTCCTAATCGAACCAAAAATTGCAAGGCTTTGATTCCATGTAGCTAAGAGACATAACAAGACATTGAAAGACTATAAATCAGGCAGTGAAATATTTTTTAATAATTATTCATTGATTCTCTCCCTTTTTCTCTGGCATTTTGACAAACACTGTGTGTGCATTGTACAATGTGTCTCTTACAACTCAAGATTTGCCCATTACAAGTGTGTGGCTTGATAGGCATAAAGAGGTAGCTCCATATTGAATCAAAAAATAAAAAATAGATTTGATAATTTTTTCAAGAGACTGATTCACATTTGAGAAGGCAAAAAAAATCCCAAGCACTACAAATTCGAGGTTGGATTTGAGAATTATTAACTAAATTTAGTAAGAAATTACCTGACATTGATCGAATCTAAGCTAGTATAGGCCTGCCTTGCTTTCATACAGAGACGAGTGAGAAACAGAAAGTGATTGGGGAGGGGATGAGGGTAGGGGTGGAGTGAGAGACGAGAGCTGTGAAGAAGGGAAGAAGAAGAAAAGCCATCAGTGAGAGCTAAGAGTAGTGAAGAACCCATCAGGGAGAGAAGAAAGTGATATCCTACATCAGTTTCAGCATTGACGCCAAACAATCATACCATTGTTCAACCTTATTTTGCCTCTTTGACCTTCAACCAATAGCGAGTATTCATCTACAGTGATGCCATGTGTTCTAGGATGCTGTGTATAGATGCTACATGTCAATCCACAGAGGTTTCGCGTTTATCCATCAAGGATGTCGTTAATGCTTTCCTTCTTCAATGGAAGGGTGGACGTTGACAGCAAAAGAAGGAAGATTTAACCATTCATTTTCAAATTCAGTCACTGTGAACATTGGTTAGCTTCCTTGCTTTGTTGCTCATCCTATTGAATTAGACCTTATTAAAGCAATTGGTATTGATAAACAAGTTGGCTTTAAGTTACCAAAGGCTCTTTGTGATTCCTAAGTTTGCTGCAGAAAGCACTTACTGATGTGAAACATTCCATTATCGAGGAAGTCAAAATAATGGATTTGAGTAAGGCTGAAATTCCTGTCCTTATCAACTTGAGGATGAAATGACATCCTATTAGTTACATTCCTCCTCACGAAAAAGAATGTGCATATCAACTGAACTTTGATAATTGATTTTTCAGATGTTTTGGCATTGATGATCGTGGTATATCCCACTTCAATACTGCAAAAATCAGGTCAAGTTTTCTTAAATTGGGGGAGAATAACGCGGAACATGTTAACAAGAATGGGGAAGGAAATTTCAGGAAACTGAAATTTCAGACGAACTGGATCATACGTTCTGCACTTTAGGACTAATTTATGATTGATCCAATGTCAGTTTTCCTAAGGCTAGTTAGCCAATGGATTATTTTTTTATATTTTATAAGGCTTTCAAAGACCAATGATATTATAGTATTTTAATTTTCAAACATGCAATTCGGGTAAATTCTTAGCCGTTGGATTGTTTTATGTGGTCCTAGATGCATCTAGAATTGTAGTCAACAAGTCTAGTATTCTATTTAGTTGGCATACTTGGATTATGCAGGTGTATATGCATGCTTTTGATTCAATGTAGAAGAATTAATTGATTCTTTCAATGCAACAGGCCTTCACGAAAATTCAGTTGTTCCTCTTCAACATCTGGCAACAATTAGACAAATTAAAAGTAGAGTGCCAAGAAAATCATCTCCTAAAGATGGCAAATTCGTGCAAATTAAACCGCTCAAATATTCCAATTGTAAAGGCACAGGCTTTCATATGTATTCAGTATTTCTCGTTCAGTATAAATTTACATATACATAGATAAACAGCATAAGCTCAAAACTTACATGAAGTGCAATGCTGAATAGGTCTTCAGATCCAAAGGTAGCATTGGTGCCAACAAAATTATTTCCTGGAGAAAAGAGAGGCATGAAGAAATAACAATAACGAAATGTCATCAAAGATAGCTATGGTGATGGTGTGATACACCACTGTACATGTTCCAGAAAAGTGAAGCAAACAACTTAAGTGCATTGTTTAGCACAGTGCTGAGAGGGAAAAAAACCTAACACAACACGAGTGTGTCAGCAGTCATCGCAAGGACCAAATTTTAGTTGTTTATCATATAAGACTAAACTTTTTTTCTCAGCAATGAATCTTAACAAAACAAAAAAGACCCTAATAGAAGGCAATGCAATTGATGTGGCCCAGGTCAACCAGGCAATTAAGAAATAACAGACATGATCCTGTCTCCATTTGGCAATTATCAACAGAAATCCTCCCAAGCAATTAAGAATAGATCTTAACCTATTTGAATTTCAAAGGAGAGTAAAAGGATAACGAAGAATCAAACATATGACATTTTTGACAATCATTTTCTCAATAATCTATTCAGATAACTTCAACTGCAATTTCCAGAATTCTTAGACCTGCAGAAAAATAGACAAAGATTCATCTCACAAGGCACTCCAATGAAGTTTTACATTTGGTCACGATGACTGCATGTAACATACCTGGAACCATGGCAAAGAAATCAAGAGTGACAAAGTGAACCACTGCTAAATATGAGTACAATAACTAATACGAAATGAATGTTACCTTCAGCTCAGAGCCTCAGATCACCATCACCATTATAATTATGAGTACAAGGAAAATAGGAGATCAGGGATTAAACTATGCATCGGTTTTTTGTAAGTTCATGCTAGAGCAACAAAGTTTCAGCACAAAATTGGTAACTGTCAAACTCATAATAAAGATCAAAATTTTGTTTCGGTCATCCAAGAAATAGAAACATTTCGAAAATATTTTGAAAACGTTTCAAAAATAGAATAAAAACGAATTAAAATTTAAAAAATTTATTTCCAAAACATTTCAAAATATTGATCAAAATATACAAAAATATCTTGAAACATCTTGAACATTCCGAATTTTTGGTAAAAACATATCGAAACATAGTGAAATACCTTGAAACATTCGAAACACCTTAAGGCATTGGAATTTCAATTCAATCATTGGTTCATTTTGGTCTGCAGAAACATTTCATCCATTTCGAAACGAAATTTTGATCATTGCTCACAGAATACAACCACCCAAAAACAGTAAATTATGATACTTCTTTCAAGAATCAACTACCAAAAGATCCCCAAGCCAAACCCTGAGAAATAATTGCCACAAAAAGGAAAGGGAATTAGGTAATTAAGTAAATAAACATATAGACATAGGCACGGCTTAGTAGTGAATAGCAGAAAAAGACGGTACCAAATACATGAACTCAAAGCATTTACCTGAAGCTCTAAGTGCCTTTTTCCCTTTTTTCCTCTTCATTTTTATTTGGTTGAACTGGCATTTACCCTTTCCCACATTCAGGAAAGAGCCAAAATAAATAAAGCTATCCCAAATGCTTTTTTTCCCAGATATAGCTGCAATTCTTAATTACAATGGGGACAGAGATAGAGAAGTTTAAATTGCAGAAGTAACACATTGAATGACAAAATGATGCAACCCGAGGGGCAGCAATATGAAAACCATTTATTTAGAGAAACAATTATGCAGAAATATTAAAGAACCCATTTCACTCCAGGAAAAGAAAAAATAAAATATTCAGCTACTTTTATCCAAATAGATTTTCAAGCTCCCTCAATTGAAATCCCTGAGTCTTCTCTTTAACACATCCATCGACTTCTTTCGAGAACTCTGCTTCGAACTTCTATTTGAAAGGCTGCCAAAAAGTCCATCAGGCGAATCCTTGTATTTCTCACAGATAGTAGCCACCTTTTTATAATCCAAAGTATTGTAGTTTTTCTCCCGTATAACAGGATTCATAAAGTTCTCAGGCTGACTGCTCAACAGAAGGTTTATCAATTGCCTTGCTTCTATCAAGCAGCCTCGGAAACTGCTTTCTTTGTATATCTCACTCAAGCCGGTGCTGTGAAAGCGCTCATCTGCAAAGGATTCCAATGTCTTAATATCATAATTGATTCCCATAACTGCATTGGCACTGAACCTCTTTACACTATCACTAAGAAAAGTTTCCACAATAGAGCTAGATATATGCTCAAGAGCCCCACTCCCAACTTTATACAAAGCATCCAGTGGTAAAATTTGCTGGGCAGTGGACATCAGAGTGTCAAGGTAAATAACCACCTCATTTACATATTCATTTCCATTCTGGGGTGTATCATCCAAAGTCCAATTCACGTTTTCTGTAAGTGACATGAATTCATCCAACTTGGAGTTAACCAAACTTAGGAGTGCAAGATAAGCTGCATCCCTTGAAGTTTTAAGAACAACCTTGGCTGTCAAACTAGCTTGAGGCCTTTCAACTGATCGGACTGGGATCCCACATTGTTGGGCTGCATGTTGAAGAAAATAATCACAAGCTCTTTCAAGAACAGCTATGTTCGCAGCAATCTGCATTGCCTGAGATACACCAGTGGTACCACTGCTAATTGTGTTCAGTATAACTTCATTTAAAATATCAATCAAAAGCTTGTCTAGGTACTTTCTCACGAAATCAAAGAAATTCATCTGCCCCCCACAAGACAAGTAACTAACTGAATCCTTGATGAATGATCTAAGAATACGGCAACAATCAGGTACCATGGAAGAGAATGGAGCAATATATGGGAAAGCTGGCATTATATCTGAGGTTTGAAGATGGAACAACAGGACGTTTGCTTGGTAGTCTGACTCCTTTTTCATTACCATTTGCTCCCACGTGTCATTGGCGAGGACATCAGAAATTTGTTGCCGGCACTCTGCTAAAAGAAGCTCATGATATTTTGCACGGCTACTGTTGAGAGTCTCAAGAATGGGACCAACTTCGTATCCATATTGTCTAAGGGTTGCCCCAAGAAGAGTCACATAGTCCTTGACCAGGAGAAGATGGCTCGCAGCATCCATGTGAGAAAATTGCTCCTCCAATACCGAAGTCACTTTACCCACAGCTGTTTCCCACATCGTCTCAACCTGATTAGACAAGAGTAGCCCACCAGCAGTCCTTAAGACCCGATCCTCAACTATAAAATACCCCGCAATTTGAGCCAAATAGGTCTGATGAGATTCAATAAATGGTTGCGCCGAGGAGATTTGCAAGTCTGAACTCAGCTGCAATAATCGATTCTTATAGTAGTATTCTCGAAACTGCTCTAAGATTCCGAGGCAATTGTGGATGTGATTTGCCCGATAAAGAGGTGTAAGGTCAAACTTAAGAACAGAATCTTCGTCAATTTCTTCAACATCTAAAGTATAAGTAAAATCTCCTCCTAACCCCAAATAGCTCTGTTCTTCAGCTTTCCTCTGACGAGCTAACATATCCTCATCCCTCTGACGGGCCGAGGCAGCATAGCCGATTGCTGTTTGCCCAATATCCTTTGCAGTGCTCCTTATGTGAACTAACCATTCATTAACTTCACTACAGACCTTCTTCTCTATGTGGGATTTTATTATTGGTATTCTTATCTCTATCAGCATCTTGAGTGCCTTAACAGGAATATGCTGCAAATATTTTTTCTCAACCAGATCAACAGCTTTCAGAGCAGGGTAAAACTGACCTTCAGAAATATGATTGTTACACTTCACGCAAAGATCCAACACCTGAATACAGTTCCTCGACATCTTAATGGCTTCAGTTACATTCTTCTTAATCGAATAAGACTCAAGGAGTTCTTCAAGTTTCAAAAGAAGTGCACTCCCAACTTCCTGTAACCTGAAGTTATCACTGGCAAGTTCACTTTTCAGCTCTTCAGCATCAACCAGAACACCACGAAGCTCGTCGACTGCAGAAATAAATTCTTCATAGTGGAGCTTGCAAAGCTCCTCTATTTCAACCTCCTTCTTCTTCATGACATTCTTAAGCTGATGCAAGAGGGCTTCAGGTTTCCCCATTTCAAAAGAATGCCTGACCATAGGACCCAAATCCTCACCATTACTGATCAATGTTGCAAGGATCGTGTCATCACCCACATCCCCATTCTCTGTTACTGTTCTCCTCTTGGTTTTAGCATTCATTGCTCCTTATTAATGCCTGAATAGCCATAATACAAAAAACTACATATTAATGACTCCTAAATTGAAATTACACTTGATGGAAATTAACATTACAAGTTTCTACTTTATTTAATCACACCCAAGCATGGAAATGAGTGGCACAATGAGGAAGCATACTTCAAATTCCAAATGGGTAAGCCTACAACAAAAGCTTTACATTGTACAGGTATCAAATACAAGGAAAAACGAACACCCACTACATAAGCAGCTTAAAAAATCCATTTTTTTGGAAAGATATTCTAGACTTTTATAGATTTATTAGCTACTCGGACATTACCAAATGAACCCTTTGCAAATGTATCTTCATTACGGAATATATCAATCACTTTCATCACGTTGAACACCATAAGAATCAAATGATGATGTCTTCGATTAACAAATTCAATTATACCCAACTTGGTTTGACAAGATAATCAGAATATGAACAAAAACACACCAATTAGAGGGAAACTCAGAGAATTTACCCGAAAAAAGAAACTGCTTTGTATGTGGAAGAACTCGGAGAAAATAACGCAGATGCTGTCTCGCTTTCTTCCCTGAAGAGATCTTCCCAAAATTTTCCCTATGTTTCCTTCACTTTCCCGGCTTCTCTAGTTAATCTACACTGCGATATCTGTCGATGTTTTTAATTAGGGTGTAATTACAGAAAACATAAGATTTGTCAAAAAATACACTTTTTCCCCTAAAATCCTGAAAAATATCAAACATAATTCACAAAAAAAATAAAAACAGAATTTGAGACTTTAAAAAAAAAATACTTGTAATACAAAATCATTAATCCTATCAAATTTAAGGCCGACGAGACGATTGATCGTATCGTATCAAATTTGTGTCATGTGGAGTCTGCATAATGTAAAATTTTCAATTTATATTTGATTAATTTTTTGCTGTGTATAATCGAGTTCATATAATATATAAATCGTGGTTGTGGAAGTTGGTCAACAATAGAGACCGAAAGATTATAAAAAGGAAGCACGCAACTTAAAAAAGGATGCGCATGACAAAAAGTATATGTTTCTCATTTAGTACTTTGTTATCAAGAAACGACTCGTAATTTCTATAATATGTATTTTTGAAGTAAAAAATGATAAGAGATAGAGTGTAATTTTTTAAAACTTTGAGGAAGAGAGTATATATTTTGACAAACATTGAGGGCATCGAGTATAATATACCCCTTAGACCAGGTGATTATTTTAATCAGAAAGCGACTTAAACGATGATGTCCGGCTCTCATTCCCTCTACCATTAATGGTGAACGGCAAGAAGATTCGCACTTTCAAGACAAACAAAATTCAATTTAATGTTGACATTATGTCGAGCTTTTTATCAAACTTGTGTGATTTTGAAAAGAAAAAATGTCGAGATGAGGCAGTTTTGAAATTATTTCTGAAACTCAAGTAATTTTTGGAAATATCAAGTGATGACTGATGAGCCCAAATTTAACTGGGTCAAAAACCCTGTAAATCAAGACAGCTCAAGTCCACTACACAGACAGTCCAAGTCCGATTCACCAATCCGACTTAGTCTAAGATCCAAGGAACCCATGCAAAAAAAGAGCACGTGGAGAGAGATCTTCAGCATGGATACACAAGAATTAATTGTACTTACCTTTTGTAATTATCCTCCTCGAAGAATTAGTACTCTCACACTCACTTCACCTCATCGCCTCACCATACATATAAATTGTAAGTCCTCTCCACATGAAAGGACACATCTTGGAATCTCACCACACCTCTCTATACACATAGTGTCTCTCTCCTAACTATTGTACCTCTCCCGAAGCACACCTCTCCTAGAGTTTTTTCTCTCTCTTACTTTATTCATCAATAAAGACCACCAGCCGCTGCTACTTTTTTTTAGAGTGGAGTAGATCACTCATACCTAATCACTATATATCTGTGTGTTGACTCGATGTTTACTGTTTTGTCATTTATTTCTTTATTTATTATCCATTAATTACACCATATCACACACTCGACTGTTGATCTTGCACGAGACTATTTTGTGCATCATTAAAAATGTCAATTCAATTAACGTTTTTCTAATGGCGTCGGTTCTAATGATGCATTTAGCCTTTTTAAAAAAAAATAATTATATTAAATTCACAACTATGTTATTGTCTTTAATTGTATTACCTTATATATATACTAGTAATAACTTGTACCTAAAATGTACTAAATAACTCAAAAAACCTCAAGCACCGATCATGCAATATAAAATTTTCAAATAGTACTTTATTTTTTATTATTTTTTTTAGTTACACAATTTTAAATCAATTTGAAAACACTATTTTCTAAAAAAAATTAACAAAATTTCTCTAAAAACACGACCCCTAAAAAATATCTTCTTCTTCTTTTTGGTAGGAGTCGATATTGGTGTGTATGTGTTGACGAATGTTTAGAGAGAGAGAGAGTTATATTAGAGAAGGGGTAAACTTATAAGAGATGAGTGTATAATATAGAGAGAGAAAAATAGAGTTTTAATAGGTATTAGATGTATTTTGTTATTATTAGATGTATATATAATCCTTCAGGTCAAACACTCCAACTCATAGTACTTTATTATTATATGTGTTTAGGATATAGAGAGAATGTGTGTGTGCGTGAGAGAGAGAGGTTGATAGAAAGATAAATTTATATGAGAGATAAGAGTGTGTGTATTTAAAATGTGTGAGAGATATGAGAGATAGATGTAAATGGAATGAAAATCTAATTAGGATCATATATATATAGGATGACATACATGGGTAGATCTACACAGGGACAGGGGCTCCTCAATTTTTTTAAAAAATATGATACGTATATTTATATATTTTAAAAATTATACGCATATTTTTTACTTGTGCTCACTCTATAATTTTTTTATTTCAATTATTTAGTTTTTTTATATATATAATAAGGTTTTTTTCAAATGACCTTCATTTTATTATGAATTTTTGCACATGAAAGTTCTTTCAATTGATCTTCATTTGACTTTGTTTTTCCCATGAAAAATTATCTTTTATTTTTATTCAAGTATTGACTATAGTCTTTGTTATGTGTTAATCGATTTTTATTTTTTTAATATGTTTGCATCTTAAATTTTAGTTTAATAGTTTTACTATACTAATATTTTAGTGATTATGTTTAGAACATCGTTTATTGAATAAATTTAATGGATTGTTAGTGAATAATTAATATTTTTTAATTATAAAAATGACAATTAACTTCACTTTTTTACCATGGTGATACCTAGTTAATTTTTTATACATATACAATATACATTATTTTTTGGCATTTTTATGTTAAATAGATTTCATATATCAAATATGATATAATAAATATAAAATATATTATATTGTGTGATGGATTAGGAGGAAAAAAATTAGATTGTATAATTAAAGTATCCACCCTAAATAAAATTTCTGGTTTGTGACATATGTTAATGAACTTATAATTTATTAGAAATAATCTTGTTATTAGAGTTTTAATGGATATTAGATGTATTTTGTTATTATTAGATGTATAAGAGAGAGTTACGTGATAGATGAGAGAGTGTGTGTTTAAAACATGTGAAATATAAGAGAGATAGAGAGAGAGAGAGAGATAAATGAGAGATAAGAGTCTTAAAAAAATTTTGTATGAAGACCGTTGGATCAATAATTGTCAAGTAATCTAAGCCTCTAAAATTCTTAAGACAAACTTTTCTACCTACTTTATTATTGTATATATATCTTCCTACGTTGGGTAATGCATTTTGGTAAGTGGTTTGATTCGCTAAATTTCAATTTGCTTAGAAATATTAGGATGTGCACATGCAAAATACATTTTATTCATTGACGAAATTTTCACCCACGACGTTAACACAATTTTTAATAATGTACTAGTTGTTTTATTATCTGAAAAACAAATATGAAATAATGATTATGCTCATGTGACATGAAACTTACAACATTAGAATATAGTACATTAAGATGGATATGTTTTAATGAGGACCATATAGTGGCATATCAAGTACGCACAAACTATCAGAGGGATATTTTTCAAGATCATTATTACTTGAATCAAAAAATTCAAAAAGTTCAAGGTTAGAAGCCAAGAATGGATCCCCATATTTTTATTAACAACATCATCGGGATCTAAATGATCTATATTTTCACATTTGATTGTTTGAAATTCGATTCATACATCATTGCATTTGATCATTCTCACATTCACGTCTTGTTATGATACCATCATAGTTGCTTAAATTTCATTGCTCGCATACATTAGTCGAACATGCCTTTGGCACAAGTAATCTAAATCAACAACATATTTCAAGCTCACAAAGTTTAATATAGAATTTTCTCCACATTGGTCAGACCCAATAATTACATAGCCAACATGTATCAAATTGTCATAAGTGTTAATCGACTCATTGTGTAAGTCACAAAATCGTCCACACCACGTTACATCGTTATAATGTGTATGATCCATAAAATGGTAAAATGTTTGGCGATGAACTTTCATACTGGTGTAAATCTCAACGTTGACATTTTGTCATCGAGAATTGGGGGTGTTTTGTGGATACGAATTTTGATGTTTGTTATGTGAGGATGAACCTTTGTTGGTTCGTTTATAATACCTATCATGATGACCTTTTAGGCATTTTAGTATAAAGTTTACATTATGAATTATGCGTGTGTATATATATATATTACAATCGATTTCAAGCAGTGTCTCATTGAAAAGACTCATAAAAAATAGAAGTGTATAAAAATTATGACTTTAGATCTTACATATATCACTTACCACATTGAGATGACTAATCACATATAACACTAACAACATTGAAAACAATAACAAATGACAATACTGATATAACTGAACACTAGAAAGCCTGATAAACTACTTTCATTTCATTGTCTGAGTCGTTCTTATTTATGCATGTGTTGTTCATTGGAGTTGTGATCCCTTTGACGTATACTTGTCTTATAGGTATTATTGTTCAGTAGTCAAAATATTATTTTGCTCAATAGCTATTAACTCTCATCCATACGTGTCATGATAATAATAGCAATCTTGAGCATACAATATCGACATCTATGAACTAACATCCTCTTCTTCTGAGCTTGGAGTCATCTAATTGTTGATGCATAGTCTTTCCTGTTCTTTCTTTGCATCATCAGCAAGCGTCCGGGTGACATGGATACATTAAGTTTTACTAGTTCCATGCATAATGCATTTGATTCATTGACATGATATGCTCACTCTCAACGTAGACCGACTTAATACTTTTTTGGATCAGTACATCTCTCACTTTTATAATCGTAGTCTCTTTCTTTTAACAACTACATTCATTTTCGTCAACTAGTCTAACATAATACAAAATAAATATACCAACTGTATCGTATTGATCCCAGTCTTAGAGTTTAGCTTAGATAATATCTAATTATTGACTGAAAATAAAAAAAATTACACGTGTTTTATTTTTATTGAATGAAAAAGTGAAAGTATGGTACTAAAAAATAGATTTTTATACTATGAATATGATTAAATATTTAATTTAATAGTAATACTACATCAACATCATCACATATTATTATCGTCCAACACTAACGTATCAAATTAACAAAATAAATTGTATTTTTTAAAATAGAGTAGTAATTAGATTACATGGAGCTATAGTAACTTTACATGGATGAGTAATTATTCAATTTTATAGAATTTATTTATTATTAGATAATAATATTATCCAACAATAATGATGTGATATTAATGCTAAATTATATATTTTCTCCATAATTAGACCATTCCTCATGCGGTGGGAATTTACAACTTGTCATTTTAGCATAAAAAGAGAGAAGACATAGCCCAAACCTCATCCTAAATGGATAAAAGCGGGAGCCCAACCATGTACAACCGTTAAAATCAAACCTCCTTCCCTCTCTCTCTCTCTCTCACACGCACACACACACACATGGCGACTGTGACGCCATTGCCCTCCATCATCTCAACCTCTCCAGCTTCCAAATCCTCATCAACCCTTTTACATTGCCCATCCAAACTCACCCTCAAAACCCATCAGACCCACATACAATCCACTCTGACAAGAAGGGAGTTTCTCAAAGGACTAGCGTTCATGCCACTGATTCTCTCTCCTCCACCTTCAGAAGCTCGAGAGGTCGAAGTGGGTGCGTACCTCCCACCATCGCCTTCGGACCCTTCTTTCGTTCTCTTCAAAGCCTCTCCCAAAGACACTCCTGCTCTTCGCGCAGGTAATATATACATTACTTCATAAATCTTTCTTCATTTGGGTTGATCTGTTGGCTGTAGTGTATTGACATTGGTGGCAATAACTGTCAAACACTAAGTAATTGAATAGGCTGAACAGGCTACGAGTTGAATTTATACGAATTCTTACATTTTCTTCCTCATGTTTGAACCTACAATCTCACAATTTGAAATCTATGATAGCTAATTGACACAAATAATACAAAAAGAGTTAGGTCTGTAATCAGTCTACCCAATACCCTCGTTAGCAAAGACCAAATTCAGCAATGACCCTGTTATAGATTTTTTGCATTTGCTACTTGAAGAGAAGTTCAAAGGCTTTGTTTGAATTTTGGAAAGAAGTGAGGAAAGGAAAGGGAAGGAAAATGCTCCAAATTCTATTCAATAGAAGCCATTTTCCTTTTGTTTCCTTATAAATTTTCAAGATCTAATTGGATGTGAAAGTGCTACAAGGTCGGGTAGTGTTTTGCATGTGAATTGTGTTTTCCAGCACAGAGATAATGTTATGAGCTGGACTTGCCCTAAAAATCAGCTTGCAAGCGAAACGTGTCCAAGAGTTCATATACGCACATCTTGTCTTATATTTAATTAAAGTGAGATCGTAACATTCCACCATGCTTCCATAACCGACATCTACGACTGTCCACTATATCGACACTGACCAAATGGTATCAATGGGATAACACCATGCTCATATACATAATATCAAGTCATCTTAATCCAACTTGTGTGTTGCCTCTTCCATTACTCAACCACACAGAACCGCAACCCTACGCTTGATCCCATACTTGAAGTGGTGACTTTCTTTGATACCAATTGTTATGACTTGTCCTTGCAAATCGACTTGCAATGGAAAAGTGTGCAAGAGTTCATATACACACATCTAGTCTTATATTTAGCTGATGTTGGATCATAACAGAGGCAAACATCTTGCTTAGGTAGCAAGTAGTCAAGAGGCAGAATGTATGTTTGACGATAACAAGGTTACTGACAGTGTTAGAAAGAAACCCAATATGACTTTTGTCCCATAGGACTAATCTGATATCATGGAATTGACATCTCTCAGTTGGATGTTCAGTAGGGTGAACCAATTGCACAAATATCATTAGCTATTGGCGTTCACAAATTTGCAGTTAAGTTTGCAAACTGCCAAAAATGTTGATTGACACTCACCATCAGTGCCTCAGAGAAACAGTGAAAGAATTTGAGAGGATTCAACTAGGGGTGGCAATTTTTGACACGACACGATAACTCGATACGAACACGACACGAATAAATGGGTTTGGGTTGACTATTTTTTGACACGAACCCGTGTATGACACGACCCGTCAACACGAAATGTTAATGGGTCGTATTCGGGTTCAACCCGCTTAACCCGTCAACACGAAATTTTTAACTCGAAAGAGATTATCCTAGCCTTTTCGTTGCATGTCTGAGTTTTCATGTTTTGATAGCTTTTTTTTTCATTATTTCTAATGTTTAATTTGGTTGCGCAATGTACGATTAACATATTTAATTAGTATTATAGAAATAAAATATTAATTATTTGTAACTGTTTATCAAGTACCGACATAATTATTGTATAAAAAAAAATATTATTACTCATTATTATTATTAGATTAATTTTTAGTTTGTAGAAAAAATATGAGGAGAGATTCAATTAAGTAAAAATAAAATCTTAAAGTTAAATTTTTTATTTAAAGTTTATGTGGGTCAACACGAATAAAAACACGAACACGACACGAAAATAAACAGGTCAACTCGGCACGACACGATTAGTTAAATGGGTTGGATTAGGGTTGACTGATGTTCGACACGATTAATTTTCGACACGATACAAACCCGACACAACACGACTCGATTGCCACCCCTAGATTCAACCTCTTATGAAGCTGCTCATTGTGGACTGCGGTTATGTCTTTAGTTCTCTTGAATAGAGCCTCCGGGCCTTAATTTAGTGTTTGACCATTACCTGTGACCCGAATGTCAATATATCTTTAGACAGTGTCTTACCTATATCTCTTATTCGTAGTTTGCTTGTTCATTAGGCCCTGTTTATGAAGCACGTATACTCCGTCAAGGTTAACCTATATATATAAGATACTGTATCGAATACAATACTCGTAAGATGCTCAAAGATATGAATTCAATAATAAATAAAATAATATGTGGATATTTCAATACGCAAAACAATAGGTAAAATTTTTAATTTAATATTTACTCCTTTCTTACGAATTCACATAAAACACATCACATCAACAAAAATTAGTATGACTTGGAAGACAGATGTATATTTTTTAAGTATTTTCCACTATCACATACAAAAAGAGTATAAATGATTTAATTACGCAATGATCTTAGCAATAAATGCTACTAAGCAAACCAACTAGTTAAATATTGATTCTGATTTCTTTAATAGTCACGTTCACTTTGTGGATATACCTTAATGAGGCGATATATACCTTTTGGGAAGTGAAAATTGCAAATTTTGCTTATTATTGTTAAAAAATTACTAAAAATTATAACTATCAAGTCGATAAATAATAGTAAAAAGATAAAATATTTTTTGTTATGGATATCTTAGCCATATCCATATCCTACTTTTGTAGGTTTTGTTGTATCCGTGCTTCTTAGGGCCTTATCATTCTCGATCTTCACTGTAAAGATGTGATGAGTCTAAGGAGCAATTGAGAGGACGCACTTTTTTTTATCTTTTAATTGAGAGGACTCACTGAATCTATGATCAAATATCATATCTTGAAGCGAATAATTTTGATGGACTTCACCTGAGAAGAAAATCCAAGACAATGAGTTGAAATAATTTCAAGACGTATAGCTTTGGAACTTCACCAAATTTAAGGAGGCTCACCTGATTATCTTACTACACGTTACAAGTTCATTTTGGAGACCAATGAGATATTAATGGTAAACACCGTTCTTGACATTCAAATTCCTGCTTTAATGAACAGTGTGTGGGTTGTCTCAGTGTATGTCTGTGTCTGTTCTGTTAGTTCCAAGTACAGGGAAACAAGAACAGAGTTATTGCCTGATGGATAACTTTTTGGATATCTTGGAATCCTGAAAGGCTAATTTCAGATACAATTGCTGACAGCCCTGTCATCTGTTTTGCAAAGAGCAACAAGCTGATGAATATTTGTAGCTTCATCTTTGGTGGAGCCCTGAAATCATAAAGTTCAGGAAGTCGAATAACACTTCAAACACAATGTTTCATCTAACTTGGAGATCAAATAATTTCACTACGTAAAATGCAAGCAGGCTCCTCTTTTCCTGCTCACCAGCACTGCTGGGTTGTACATGATGCCTATTAGCTAGAAAACCAGCTTATCAGGGTTTGGGATCATTGATTTCTGGTCCTTGCCCATGATTATGTGATTATTCGAAGGTGTAACTTAAGTATTTATACTTCAACATGTCCCCTCAAGTGCAAGTTAGATTTTGGGCATAGCACGTAAAAAAGTTTTAATTATCAGGGTAGCGGTGAGATTTGAACACAAAATCTCCTGCTTTAATATCACGATAAATCACTGTCTACTCTAGAAGCTTAAAGCTATTAGAGAGCGTGTAAATTAAATATTTATACTTCAACACTGTTTTTTCTCTCTTTTAAATCAGTTTTGGGTAACTTTATTCCTTCTCTGTATGATTATGCAACTTTGAATTTAGTTGGTTACAGGAAATGTGCAGCCCTACAAATTCATCATTCCTCCAACTTGGAAACAGACACGTGTAGCCAACATTCTCTCTGGTAATTACTGTCAACCTAAGTGTGCAGAACCTTGGGTGGAGGTAAAATTTGAAGATGAAAAACAGGGAAAAATTCAGGTGGTTGCTTCTCCCTTGATACGCCTAACCAACAAGCCTAACGCGACAATTGAAGATATTGGGAGCCCTGAGAAGGTCATTGCTTCGCTTGGTCCTTTTGTCACAGGAAACACATACGACCCAGATGAACTCCTTGAAACTTCAGTTGAGAAGCGTGGTGATCTGACGGTACCATTCTACTTCTCTTCCGTCTAATCATGTAGTTTATTTGTTTTCTTCTTCTCTCTCTATATATATACTCGTGTAGGAGCAAAAATAATTTGCAATCTTACTTCTGTAGTCTGCCTGTGCCACATGGCAAAGAAGCAGAGGAGCCATATGGTTTCTAACCACTTGTAGATGTTAGATTTGGTGGCATCTTGATCCAATTTGGAAGGATTAGTTGGGATAAGGTGGTGGGAAAAAATTATTATGGTTCTGTAATGTGCAAAAACTCTTTTTGAAAGTAAGATCACCACCCTCAAATTGTAAACTAAATTTAACTGTCCCCTAGTTTGCTTATACATTAGATTTGCTGCCTGCTGCCATTCTAACTCCAAAATAATTGTGAGGTGGCACTAAGAGGGTAAAAAGATCACTAGCAGTACATTGTAGGCGAGTAATTTGCTGTTCGTTATAGGGGACGAGGGATTTGGAAACTCATGAAAAACTAGCGGTGTTTTTTCTTGAGTAGGTCCAGATGTACATCGCAAAATCGTCTGTGATGATATCTTGAATGTCACATTTTAGTTTTACTTTTCTCAATGCTATGGGCTTGCTGTGAGCTAACTATAGGTGCTGCCCCTGATAAAAAAAAACTATAGGTGCTGCCCACTGACTATGATAATTTATTGCACCCCTTTATTCTTTTTAGATTGGCTTTGTATATGTGCCTACTTATCTTCGGGATATATCATTTCTGTTCAGACACTACATGTGTTTCGACTATTCTCTCTATCAACAATGATTGCAGTTTTCACTTTTTGGTGTATGCAGTATTATAAGTATGTTCTGGAGACTCCATTTGCTCTGACGGGTTCACACAATCTTGCAAAGGCAACAGCAAAGGGAAATACTGTTGTCCTATTTGTGGCCAGTGCAAATGATAAACAGTGGCAAACGTCTGAAAAAACTTTAAAAGCAATGCTTGATTCCTTCGAAGTGTAGCTGGAGCCAAAGTCATAGTTAATTCATTTGCATTTTATTTGTTTATATACTGAATTGCTGAGCAAGAACAGTACTCTTTTGTCGAATTTTTTGCTTTGAATTTTTGGAGTTTTGTGGTTCTAATTCATCCAGGAAAATAATAGCGAACTTAGATTGTGTCAGACATTCTGCATTATATAACTGTTTCCACTAGTATGTACCTATGGATGATTCATTATGGGGTGACAATATACTGGATTTGTTCGTGCTGTGTCATTTGGTTATTCGTATTGAATATTAATGAACTCTAACTCAACCTGTTTAATTAATTGTTTGAATTTTTAGGACACTAACTCAACCATATCGTGACTTGTGAATTAAAAATTTATCACTATGATCTAATTACTTCTCAACCAAAGCCTCCAGTCATAATTTTTTCACAAGCTAAAAATTTATTTAAGTATATATAATAGCAAAAAAAAATTCCCCATTTTATAATAATTCATGTCGATACACGGTAAAAGTGACAAAATAATCATTTTATTTACACTACGTTAGATAAACATATTTGTTGTGTCAAATTCAAGTTACTTGAGTTTGAACTTAATTTTACTTGTTTATTATTCGTGTTAGCAGGTCGCATTATTATTGGGATTTGCTGAGGACCGACAACTTTAATCTATTAATTTTGTCCAATTTTGATTCGTGTGCTATCATGTTCTTTCTAAAATTCCCACCTATATATTTAAGCAAGCTTACTGCATTTACTTATCTTGTTTTTTAGGCTATGAGAGGCACATCAAGCATTGACAGTGTCCGGGATCAACCAGTCTTGACAGAAAGAACTCTATATTAAACGATTGATACTGTAATTCAACAAGATTTTGCCTCCAGTCCTAGGGTTTTTTGCTACATAATAATCTAAGACTAATACTACATAGACTTAAAAACTAAATTTAATAATTACAATCATTAATTTCACTGTAAGTCCCAGCAGTTATTTGTCTCAATTAACGCGTGGAAACAACGTCAAGATAAAATAACACGAATTTTAAAACATATAAACACATTAGAAGGACAAAAGATTTATTATTCCTTGTCCCAATAAACCATGAGAACACTAATCAGTCCACAGGCATAAGTATAACGACAGTTACAGTCAAGAGTACACATAAAAGTTATATATTATATATTAGTGATTCAGAAACTTCTGCTATATCTACAAAACTGGATCAGGAGATGGTCGTTTTAAGTTATATTACCATTATATCCCCCTCACATCTTCAAGTAGTAACTAGATGAGGACCAGATCCCATCAGAGGAAGCATGCATGAATAAGTGACATACTTAACACTGTCTATAAGCACGACAACGAAAATCCGAGAGAGGGACTTTGGTCCCATCATGCCTTCACCATCACTGTCACCGGCTTCCCTGGGATCGACAAGCACAGATACAACCATTGAAGAAAGAGAATTGTTTCCATGAAAGTTTTCTTTCTCTGGATTTTTGTGCATATGTTCTTGGGTGATGTTGCGAGAGGATCCAGCTAGAGGAATAGGAAGACCTTTGAGGATCCTTCTATTCCTCCCCTTGTTCATGTGCGTGGAATTCTGTTTGTGTTCTGCAGAAACATTTGTCACCGAGGTAGCTGGAACAATGGCTCCTGAAGCTGGTGAGACATCAAAATGGAAGACTTCAGTGCACATGCCCGAACTTAACAGTGGCCCTACACAAAAAAAACCAAAGTGACATAACGTCCATGAAAATATGACATACAAACAGTAGTGAATACACAATGAACACAAACAACATAGCAGAAACACAAAAAAATAATTCAACCAGTACAAATAGTTGACAGACCTAAAGAAGCATGGACATTAACCAAAAAACCAGTAAGACCAAAAACGTAGAACATAACCTGACTTAAAGACCCTAGCTTATAACCTTTTCTTTTTTTGGTCAAACACTAGCATATAACCTTCAGAAGACCACAAAGGATGGATATGCAATTTTTCTGATGTCTGATTGAAATGAAATATTTTAATTGACATCTGAATAAATCTTCCCCTTGTTTTGATTGACGATAACAATGGAACACCTAACCCCATTCCCATCTTTTAGATGCCATTCAACCACTATTACCACTGTGCCATGCTTCACTATCATTGGTAGATATTAAAATCGGAAATTAAATAAATATAACCTTAGGACCAGTGTATTATCACAAAAGCATCTCATCAAAAAACTACAAAAAATAACATAAATCTCAATTAGAAAGAGAAGGTATTACTCTCAAATTGATAATATACATCCATTGTTACATACTACGGAAAGAAACCCGGAGAATGGCTTAATCACATGTGCCTTAAAAAGAGGAGGTCATGTGATGAAACAGAGTCCACCCTAGGGGGCCATGTCCGATAGAGTTTTTCAGGTAATTACAGGTGCAACAGGGGACAGAGTGTGCTAGGGAGGTTTAGGCGGGTACCATATGGGGCCTGCATACCTCTAGGATTAGTAAACAACAGAACATATCTTATTTCTATGTAATTACAGAAGGAAGGACAAGGGAAATGAACAAAAAGAAGTTTAAAACAGAGAGTAAAGTCGGTGTCTAAAACCAATCCACATTCAGGTCAACAGTATTACGCTTTACAAATAGAAAATGTATCTCCTCGTTCTCGAGTGATTTTTGATAACCTGACCATGCACTCTCTCTCTCTCTCTCTCTCTCTCTCGAGTGTGTGTGGGCTTGGGGTGTGGAGGAATATTCATCATAGTTTCGCCTCATCATTCACAAAGCATACGTGCCTAGATTGAGCTGAATGGGTTGTGAGCAAACAGTTATTCCTTTTATTTTTAGGCTTACAAGTTGTGAGCAAACAGTTTACTCTGTTGCTTCTTTATTTTTTAGCTGTAAGCCTAAACTCACTGGGAGTTAATTAAAGAAGTATAATAATAAATGTGAATTATTCTTTGCATTCAGCAACAACTTCATTAATACTTGGCTGTTTCCTTGTTTTTTATGCTCGAGCCTTGAGTGATTATCTTATTATTATACAGACTGACGAAGTAATGATGGTAAAAGATATCAGCAATGGATAATCACCGAAGAAAACAATACATCAACTAAGAAAGCCAATGTAACACACAATGAGAGCTTAAACCATAATTACCTGCAAGGCCTTCCCTGAACCACTGTTGCAGTTTGCCATCAGCTGCTGTAGCCTTTAAATTGTCCCTGTCTGCAGAACCAGAAGCAAGAGCCCTATGTCGTTCAGTTGGACTTCTGTACAGGTGAGGATGCCTGCCATTATTTCTTTCCACTCCTGAAAGCGGGATAGCCAAATTAGCTGGGACTGCCAAACCAGTCTCACTACCACTCTTCCCTCTTGGATCTTCACGTGAGGCCATGGCCTTCTCACTAGCCATAACAGAATGTATTATTAAGTTGCCATCAATCTTCACAAGATTGTCATTCCTTGGAACATACAAAGAGGCGAGAAGAGGCTCACTACCATTGCCCGAATGAACAAACTCATCTGACTGAGGCAAGGGGTGTGATCCTCCTCCTTTCTGCTCATCATTTGCTTCCACTCCTCCACCATTACCACTCCCACACTGTGGACCGAGTTTCCCATTAGTTAATCCTATTCCTATGCTATGGTCAGTTCCATTCAAATGCCCACTAACAGTTAATACCCTACCATAATGCTGAGCATAAAGCCTATTACCAACATAATCTGATCCACCAGTAAATGCTTCCCTCATTCTTCCATATCTCACATTAACCATTGGAACTAATGCACCAAAAAGAAATATAAAACATAACAAACCCAGAAAACTAACACTCGCAACTTTCTTTGTTTTACCCTCACTTTTCTTATTCTCCATCTTCTTGGCCTTTGGCGCAGACACGGGTTGTTGTGGCTTCAATCTCGGAATCGGCACCAATGGCACTTGAGACCCTTGTGGCTTCACAACGTAAGGTGGACAGGGAATCCATGGATACGCCGTGGGTCCCATTAGCGGATGGGGATATATCCCCACCCCCGGTGGCGGAACTTGGGGCCGTGGGCACATCCCATGACCCCCCATTTGTTGCTTCAAACTGGCATTTTCAGACATCATGTACGAAACCTTAGCATTCAGATCTTGAATTGTGGAATGCATTGCCCGCACTTTATCCTCCAATTCCTCCACATAATGCTTCTTTCTTTGCCTAGAAAGATGTGCACTCTCTCGGTTCCTCATCAACCTTGCCTTCCTTTTATCATCCTCTTCATTTATCGGACTTTCTACATTATTCGATCTTTGGTATTTACTTGTTCTAGGTTCACTATATAAATTGTCATTGTCTTTTTTCCTCTTCAATAAACAATTTTTACTACCACTTTCTTCCACTTTAATTTCCCGATCAACAACTCCATTTGTCGAATTCGTAACAAAATCGGGTGAAAATTTTGCCGATTGAACGTAATTACCTGAATCAGGCGACGGATAATTCAGAGCTTCAGATACATTAGAGCCGCAATTCCCCGAACCCTGAGACGAAGTTGGTCCAGAAACTTGCCGATGGCAAGTGGTTAAGCCCTTGTTGCCCGATTCCTCAGAGCACTCCTGGTTGAATTCTCCAGAATCTGACAATTGAGGGTTCAAATAGCCGGAAACATCCAAGCTGTGGTCGTCGGAAGTCAAACGCAATTCCGGCGATGCCGAATTCAAAACCCTGGAGCCCCGATCTCGCGATTCCGACGAGTTTTCGTTCGAACCCCCAGCAGCATTATAGCTCTGATCACTAGAAATCTGACGCAATTCCGGCGAGCTTGAATTCGAAAGCTTAGTTACACCTGAATTATGATCTCCGGATATATGACGCAACTCCCGCTCAGAAACGCGACGATCACACAAGCCGTAGTCAAATTCCGAGTCAATCTTGATGGGATCTAAACCGGGTGAGTCGATTGAACCAGGATTGAGGAAGCCATTGGTATCGGAGGGGAGGTAGAGATCATCAAAGCTGAAGTCGAAGTCAAAGCCGTCAACGACGTCGTTTTCATCGAAGGAGAGGAAGTTGTTAGGATTGTTCTGATCATGATAAAGGTTTTGGGAGAAGAAGGCTGGATCGAGCGGTGGGATTGGGAGGGCGTCGAAGTCAGAGACGCCGCCGTTTGGAGGATCGGCTACCGTTGTGTCCTCCATCATTGTATTAGGGTTTTTTCTGAGAGAAGAAACAGGGGGTTTTAAAGATTGAATGACCGAATGCATTCAACAGTAAAAAAAAAAAAAAGACTGAAACGTTCAAGTTAAAAGCGTGTTTTAGAGAGACAGAGAGAGAGAGAGTCTAGGGGGGCTTCTTCACCTTTTCCTTTTATTTTCTGATTCTTATTACTACTATCCACTACACTCTACAAGACCAAGCGCGTGACGATGAATATAGTTTAATGTATATTATTTAAATAATTATTTAACAGTTTAATGTTATTAGAACGTAATTTTTTGAATATATGAATTATTATTTAAAAGTTCAATTACGAAATATTATAGTGCGGTGAATGTAAGAATTATTTGAAAGTCAAATAATATAATAATTTTTAATATTTCATAGTCTGATTTCTTACTTTAATTTATTTATATTCTCCTCAAATAAGTGATTTATTTGGTAATTATACTTTAATTTAATTCTCTAACAAGTATCCTAACTTAATCATAATTTTAAATAATTTACGTGTAATGCACAAGTGCAATAATTAGTTTATTAGAACCCGCAACCTTTAGTAGAAAAGAAAAAAAATGTAATACATGTAATCGTCTGTCAAGTATAGTAAAATAAAAGGAAACAGGAGATGTCACTGGACTTGGGTATCTTAATTATGTCTATTTATCTCTATATGTGTTTTGGTGATATTATTATTTTGTGGGTATGGGATATATCTCAATTTTATTTTAAACAAAAAAAAAAAGCAATAGACTGGAGATAGCAATAAATGGAGCACTACAAAAAAGAAAAAAAAAATATAGAGAGCAAAAATAAAAGTCATACAATGTCTGTGAGCTTTCCTAGTAAGTTTTTTTTACCAGAGAGTACTACAATATTTTTACTTAAAAATAGAAATGTCATAAGCTTTTAAATAGCACACACACATACTCAAAGTTATTCGATGTGAGATAGTATGGTGTTAGTATGCTATTCATTTAATAGTGTTTATTTTTTTATTAGAAATAAAAGTTTATTTTCCTATTTTTTTTTCTAGGAAAAAAGACACTCCACAAATTTTGGAAAGCGGTTGAATTGCGAGTGGTTGATTTTGAGATGGTAAGAGAAATGATAATGCTTTTGTGGCCCGTCGAGATTATCTGGAAACTTCCCACTTTGACTTTGTAGTTAGAGTGCCCTTTCCGTTACGGCATGACGCAGCCTAAGCCCTTGATGCACGCTAAGGTTTAGGTAAGCCTCTGTTTTTTCGTTTTTTGGGTCGTGGGAAGAGGTGGGGGGTGTCTCATGTAAATTCTAAGTAATTTAACGTTCAAATTAAGGGCATAATACAAAAATAAATCTATATCTATACTACTTAAAAAAGTGAGGATATTTGAAAAATATTTATATTCCACTTTTACCCTTAACTATTGATATAAAGTCAATCATATCCCCAATGTCTTTTGATCTTTCTTTAGTATAAAACTAATTATATTTAATTTTGTTAATTACTTCTAAAATGTTTATAATTCATTGTCTCCCACAATAAAAAAATCTCTCTACGGATTAAAAAAACAGCTCTACCTTGATCGTCTTCATTGTCTTCCATTTTGTCTTCCCTTTGCTTTGCTATATGTTATCTATACTATAATATATTACTCTAAAATCTATACTACTTCTAAATGTCAAGAAAAGTGAAAAAAATTGTTTGACCAAAATACCCACAACAAAATAGCTAATTTCTATTTTTTTTGGTAGTTAATAACATTATTAAATTATATATAATTGACAAACTTATGTGGACCTTTGAGTTGCTGGTTATTCGTTGTTATTTATTCTGAATAAATTATGGTGATTGTTGGGCTGTAATTTTAATTTGTTTATATCTATGCTACTATTAAAATCTATGTATACCTACAACTGTTTATTGACCTCCCTATTTATTTTCCTCATTAAGTAAACATTTCATCTTTCCCTAATAAATTATCTTTTTACTCTTACTAACTGGTTCATTTTTGTTGAGATTTATTATCTTGCCGATGTAAATGTTAGGGACCCGAATCCACAATCCATGTGATCGGCTACTGGAGAATTTAGTTGATCGGCTTCTACATGATGTAGAAGCTATCATATAGTGGATTTAATGGAGATTTTGTGTTTGGGTTATGTACATTGATTTGAATTCAGTCAATGACTTTGGTCGAACTGCTCTTTCTGTTGCGGCAATTTGTGGGCATATTGAAGTGCTTTTGATGTTGTAGGCAATAAAGGATGGAGTTGCATCTAATAGCCATGTTGAAACAATTGAATTATTGTTGAATAATTCAGCGTATCTATTAGTTATATATTCTTGTTGAGAACCTTTATATATTCTTGTTGAGAACCTTCTACTAGGCACATTTGTATTGGTTATATGTAAGCACAATTTTGATACTATGAGAATTATGTTTTTCAGTTAAAGAAGAATAGATATAATAAGGTATTCAAAGTTGAAAAGTCTAAGAATTCTAATCTAATGTATTTTTTTCAATATTTGTCTTTTCATTGTAATTCTTATTGTACAGTTTTCTATGGTTAGGTTTTGATATGATGGGATAGCGAAGCAAAAGGGATGGTTGCAATTAATATAGTCCAACAAAGCTTTTAAAGGAATAATGATGCAATCATAGTAGAAATTGATGTGCTTGAAGTTAGACATGACAAATGTACTTTCTTCTATGTCCTCATATGTATCAAATTATTCTTTTGCTTTTAGTTCAACTAAAAACAACTTTGCATTGGTGGTTAAGCGGGCCTATCTTTTATAGTTGTGTTTAATTACGAAACTGGTTTGACTATTGTAGTGATATTTCTATTCAATTACGAGAGCTTGTTTAGATTGATAACATCTCACGCTTAGGTTATATTCCAAATAAAGATTGTTTTACCTACATCCTTACTTTACAATCCACTCTGCATGTATTATCATGCTTTTTTCTCTAGCTCCATTCATTACAGTTGAGAAGGATATTCCCAGTAGATAGAGACTTGTTAGATTTTCTCCCTTGCAAGTGTTGCAGAACAACTGGCCATGGTTAGCTAATGAAGGATTCTTGGACACAATGAAGAAGAAGAAAATCAATACATCATACTAGCCAAAGCAGAACTTGAATTTTCTTGGGTTTGTGACACTCCATGCGATAAAGGAATTGCTCGGATATTGACCTATAAATTGTTCTACTATCAGATATTTATCTTGCTTTTGTTTGATTTTTTATAATTTATTTTGCTTTAGTTTCTATAGTTTAGATTAGTTATGCATATTTGTTGAGAAATTTTCTCTCATTGGACCATGATTAAAAGCCTAAGTTTACATTATATTCCTTGTATTATTCAGCTGATTTACCTTAGATGTTATCTCTTATTAGTATCGTTTTTTTTAAAGAACTCAATGACATTTTAGGACATCTTCAGTAACTACCGCAAGAGAACTATATGTATTTTGTCACTGGTTTGCACAGGTCTTAATGAACTGAAATTTAAAAATAAGTACAAAAATGGAAATTTGTGAATGACAGGCTAATTGAGTTATCTGACAAATTCAAATGCTTAACTTGAGTCCCATTATTTTTGTGTCAATATCTGTTGATTGCACTTGGTTATTATTGGGGGATTTATATTACTTTTAACTTTGATTTACTATGAATTGAAAAGGCTCAAAAGCACTTTAAGATACATTTTGTCTAATGTATTTGTATTACAATCATGTGATTTGGGTAAACATACGTGCATATATAGTTATTGAGTTTTGGTCTTAATACGAGTATCTACATTATGATAATCACATCAAGTAGTTAAACACCTATACAAACATATAGAACTCGATTCCTAATTATAATGAACATAGTTTTGCAGATAATTACTTGTTGTCATTTAAAATTTGTATTATATTACACATGTGAATGTTTTAATAGAAATTCAGTCTCGATCAAATAAACTTACGAGTCTTATAATTTAAGATGGTGCACGTGCAACGCACGTGTACATCAACTAGTAAATAAAATATGTAAATCAGCTGAATTCTATAGACCCTAAAACACTAAAAATAATACTAAACATTCAGCTACAAACCAAACATAACTTAAATTTTTTAAAGAAATATTTTCTATTAATAACAAAAGGATCATGTAATTTTATAATAAATTATAAAATGATGCTTGTGTATTATTATTATTATTATTTTGAACATGTTTGAATAGTGTCCATAATGTGATCATAGCAATTTAGGTGTAGATATATATGAAAACAATAGGGCGACACCAAAACTTATACTTGAGGGGTGTTTTTTGTTAAGAATGTTCAAACTTATGTCGACTATTCTCTTGAGCTTTGACTAACTATCATAACTCGAGTTAGTTTAAGAATATATCCCGTGAAAAATAAGGGTAACTGGACTTTAAGGGGTATAGAAAATATCAAGCCTGAGACATGACCTGAGACTTCCTTATTGCAAGAAGACAAGTTTGACCACTGAACAACCACCCCTAAGATTCAATGTGTTTGATATATGTATATACAAATGTATATGAACAATTTCTTAAAATTATTTGAGGGGAAACCATGACCACCTTGGGCGTGGCTTCGTCTATGGTATAATGTGAAAAATCTAATAGCTTAGGGTGTAAAATAACATAAACCTCATATTTTGAGGGAACAAAATGAAATTAACCTTTTTTTTTTTTTTTTGAGATTGAAACATTAGGTGAAAGAATTGGTAAAAAGTTACTATGTTCTAGCCAAGTCCTACCGGAAAATAGTGCTGTCTTAGCTCCAAGCCTCCAACAGTGGGATAGTTTGCCATTATATGTCACCACCGAATCTTCTATGTCTTTGGATATGCCTTCCCAAACATGTTGGGTAGCATAGAATATATGCCATTGGATAATGTCCATGTCCTTTACCTTCTTTTTTGTCACCTTTACATTGCATGTTCATATCGTTATAATTAATAGACATTTGGTTCAATGATATTTCTTATCTTATGAAAACTTTATCTTCTTGAAATTAAGGGTTCAAATCTCACCTCAAAAAAAATGTTCGGATTGTCATAAGAGATAAAAAGGAGTAATAGAGGACAAACTTTATCCGATGCCTTTTTTTTTCATGTTTGTTTTCTATTTTGGAGGAGGAGGGGACAGTTGTGTTTAAACCTCTTCTGCTACTTAAGATCGTTTTATGTTCAAAATGATGTTATTTTGAAGAATTATGAACTATGTTCGAATAAATACTATAATCTAATTTTGTCCAATCTATCCATCCAAAAATATCCTTGAGTAAAAGTTGTTTTCTTATACTACTCTGGTGCTTCTAAATTAATCCACTTTTCCAGTTAAAACCTCTACCTTACCTCTACAAGATTAAAAAAAAAAACATTAAAAGAAAAGTTGCCCATTAAGTTCCCTTCCCCTTCACTTCAAACCACCACCTCCACCATCCTCATCAATGTCCTTCCAACTAGGTCAATCAATGGATCGAATCTGAATTGGGTTCCAGTCAATCTAAATATGAATTTCATTTAGAAATTTTGATTTGAATATAGTTCGATTATTCAACAAATTTTATTTACACAATTTATAGTAGAATTCATAAACAATCGGTTATCCGATCCGATTACCAATACCATCAAATCGGTTAACATACGTAATCTAACTAAAAAAAACTTTAAAATAATATGAACAATCTAAATAATACCATTCAACGGATAACAACAACCATACCCACATTATCTAACAAAGTAAAACTCAAAAAATTATAAATTCATGATTCATAATTATATCCAAAACCTCAACCAAAAAAATATATTTTTCCCCCTAACTAGATCATCAAAATTCTTAAACATTATTTCATCATCAAGAGAAATCAAATTAACTAAATCAATAAATAGATCCTCAAGTCTCAAACTCTGGATCCCCATCCTGCTCTGCTTCACAGTCACAAACGACATTCTCATCAAAGTTTGTATCAGTTTCAATCTCAAAAATCTAAAAAATATTAAAAGAAGAGGTAAGCATAACTAATTCAATAGAGAAACTTTTTCAATCCTAAACAAAAGTTATAAGGTTTTGGTCCAATAACACTCCTTACTTTATAAAAATTTTGTCTTTTTGAGGTCAAGGATTTATGTCTCCCTTAAAAAAAATATATAAATAAAAACAATGTAAATATATAATTTTTAAAGTCGTACATGTGACATTATTAATGATCCCAAATTTTAACACATGTACAAAAATTTCATCATATAATAGAACATTTATAGAATAAAGAGTTTGTAATCAAAATATCTTATGGATATACGTTGATTAGTAAGAATTCACGCACCAAATTATATCTGGTCTACCCCCATAAACACAAACCATACAATCAATCTCCGCAGGGCCTATCGTTTTAGGAAGCCCTTATACTAATACATCAATATTTAATGAAATCTTCTTAAGAGTAATATACTAACATTTAACCTCGAGCCAACGTGAATGAGTAGTGGTTTGGAATTCCATAAGAAATTAACACTCCACTACGAGTGATGGAGAACTTTCAAACCATCGAGATAAAGAAACTCATCTAATCTAAACACTCTGCCATTTATGTTTGAATGAATTGTTTGGTGTATTTTTGGATTGCAAGTATGTCAAAGTCCAATAGATTTAAGATCCAAACACATACGACCTTATTTATTATAACTGGTACGAGATTCTAAACATTGTGGTTGTTCAAACAATTGTAACGAGACGTAAGATCACTTCTAAGTTCTTTTTTATGCCTTAGAAATTAAGGAATTCCCAACTTGTAACGTAATAAACTAAAATGTAGAAAAACAATTGAAATGCAAAGTAGCAGAGAAACTAAACTTTTCAAATGAAAATGTCATCGTATTTAACATTAAATGAAAATGTAAAGATCACTGGAGTGATAAGTTATAGGCTAAAGTAAGATTACTGGGAAGTAAAATAAGTAAGTAGGAGAGAGGTTAACTCTGCATAGAATTGTTGTGTTTGATCTAGGATCCTTCTCTATAGTCTTGCCTTCATTATTTATATGAGATGACCTTCAATCATCGAAACCATTTTTTTCAGTATGACTATAATCATGGCTTCTTCCCCCTAAAGGTTCTGTGCACCAAATCGTCTTTAACTGACGGCTCATTATGTCACGTTTTCTTGTTTCTAAGGATTCTTAGAGTTTCACTCTCTTAAACACTTGGTCAAATATGGACTCTCGCGGACTTTTTCATGATCGCCGAATTATTTCCACGCGTCGGTCTTAAATTTTACTATTTTGGGTATAAATAGCATCCAAGATCATCAAACCCACAAATACAAGATATTTAAACTATTTTTTGCAAATAGATCACTGAAACCACAAAAACAACAGTTTTCAAAAATTTTAAAGTAAGAGGAATTTTATGATTGCAAAATAGAATTTTCAATTAGTCATTATTTAAAAATCTATGGCTTATGGACTAAAACGCACATCATATATAAATTATTTTTTTTTTAACAAAATAAATCATACTTTTGCAAGAAATTCAAATGAGTTGTAAATCTATAGTATATATACGGATTCGAGTCAAAAATTATATTTGTAATAGCCTTAATCTCAATGAATATGGAAAAAAAAGAAACTATACATTGATTCCGTAGATATTTGAACGTAAAGTGTTTGTGTGATTTCCTATGCGTACATCTCCTCTTGTTCTAATCCGATCAATTCTTTCTCCTCTTCTTTTTTTCGGTCTTTAAGCTTGTCTTAGGTTTTATAGGGTTGGAATGTACAAATAAACCATAAAACTAATCCTAAAGTATTTATTCTAAATGAGATGACATTGACATGAATTTGTTACCTCATTAAAATTTTGTCAATTAATTGAGGATCATAGTGTAATATTTTTAATGTATTAAAGACAAGATATAAAAAATATATAAAATAATTTTTTAAAAATCTTTTAAGGTATGAAGTGAAATTCGACCTTTGCAATATAGAGACCGGAAGAGACAAAAGAATCTTTATATAAATCTAACTCTTTTATCTTTTCAATGGTCTCTCTCTCTCCTCCATTGGTGGGATAAGAAGCAGCCGGAGAGGGTTTTCTCATTCTCCTCTCTTTCTATGCTAAGAGAGAGCAAAGTCTTCTTCTTAAACCTTCATCTCTGGAGAAGGAGAGAGAGGAAGATACGCTTTTAATCTTTCTGTTTTTATTTGATTTTCTTTTTAGAGAGAGAACGCAGACACCCATCTATACATATACCTGTATACTTCTATTATATCGAGAAACATGAGCTGGAATACCAACACAAACGACGCTGTTCTGGCTCACAAGGAGAAGGACCATGCATCAATGGTGGATCCTTTCCTGGTTGAGGCCCTCCAAAACCCGCGTCATCGTCTCACCAGTGAGCAATTTTACCCTATTTTTTTTGACGCAATTTTTATCTATTTGTGTGTTTTATTTTTTGAATAATTACCATTATATGTATGGCTGTGGTTGAGTTTGTGTAATTGAAGTATTTTCTTTTCAATGGACTGGATTAGATTAAGACTTTGGGTGAAAATTGAATTGGGTTTTATCCGATCTGGGAGGAAATTTATTTACCATTATTTCTCATGGTCATCTTCAGAATTTATTGGTACTCGTTATGAAGTCTTTGTAACCCTTGGGCTATACTAAATATTGAGAATTTATGGATTAAATGGGTTAGTGGTTGATAAAAAACCAAATAAGAAGATGTGCAATTGGTGGCTCAACCTTGCCTATTTATGTTGCTTTGAATTTTTAGTTTGCTGATGGATTGATACTTTAGGAGTATTGATGCGGATCAAGAAGGAATTGGATAAGCTTGAATTGAAGAATTGTATTTTATTATTTATTTGAGTATTATTATATTCATTAGAGGGTATTGTTTGATGAGGATTCTAGTATTGCTTTAGTGTATTTGAGTAATGAGAGCTTGGTTAGGAAATTATGATAGAGTTTTAATAGGAAAATAATTTGACAGTCTGATTAAGAAATTATTATAAAATTTTGGTAGGAGAGGAAGTTTTTTTTTAGTAGGATATTTAGCCTATAAATATGGATGTAATCCCTATTATTTTTATTAGAGAGAGTATAAATATGAATTGATTGATTTTTGCAGAGAATTTGGTGTTTTTTGACCTAATCCTGGCGAGGATGTCATATTTTTTGTTATTTCTTCTCCTTCTTTTCCGTCTTGCATCAATTGGTATCTGAGCTCAACTTTGATCTGTAGTTGTTGCAACTGCTCTTGTCGTCGCTTTCTCCTTCTTTGATCGTCATCATTGTCTTCTCCTCCTACCGATCAAATTTGGATAATTAGGATTCAAAAACTTTGAACCAGGTGTGAAGGTTATGGAGATTCAAGCTATAGAATCCTGTCATTGGGATACCCGGTATTATCTCATTGAAGATAGATCCTTTTCCTATCTCTTCGGGGTAGAGAGTGTACTTTGCCAACTAATGCCGATTCTCTTGGAGTAATCTTGTTATTATTACTCTTCAAAGAAAAGTTTTTTCAACCATGGAGAATTGACGGGGGCCGAAAATGAATTAGATAAGCTTGAATTGTAGAATTGGATTTTATTATTTATTTGAGTATTAGTTTATTAATGAGAGGATAAATGTAGTAGTACTGTTTAGTAATTTTGAGTAGTCATAGTTGATTATGAAATATAATAGAGTTTTAATTATAATAGAGTTTTAGTAGGAGAGTAATTTAAGAGTTTGATTAAGAAATTATAGAATTTTGATTAGAGAGAGATGAGACTTAGCTTATAAATATGAGTGTAATCCCTATTATTTTGATTAGAAAGAGTATGCATATGAAATTGATTGATCTCTACATGAAATGTTTTTCTTGGTCTAAGGATTGATATCTCTTTTCTTTCTTCTCCTCCTCTTCTTGTATTGCGCCAAGTACTCAAGTCTTGAGTAGTAGTTCAAAGATCAGTAATGGCCCAGTTGTGAGTCGGACATTCCCTATCTGCCTCTGGTTGTGTGGTGTAGTCTTGTTCACTCTCCTATGAGTGTGGATGATATAAACTAGAAGAAGATTTTACTTAGTTTCCTCATGTTTCCTCTCCCCCCCTCGAAAAAGGCTACTGAGGTGCTCACATTCATAGCTGTTAGTATCGTACGATACGCGATACGTATCGTACGATACAGGCTTAAAACGATACGGATCGTAGTTATATATCGTTTTTGCATCGTATTGTCTGATACACGATACATATCGGTACGATACGTCCGATACGTGCAAAAACTGTTTTTTTTGTATGACTTCGTTTTATGCCAATTCAAACATATCATATATTTTTTTTTTGTGAAAATATATACAAAAAAATACATGCTTGAAAATAGTATACGTACCTTTTTTTTAACGACGTCGTTTTATACAAAAACATATATATTTGTATAAAAATTCTGAATCTTGATTAATTTTAATTTTGTGAAACAGTGACTTCACCGGCTCCTATTTTATAAACTATGTTTGAATTAGTGAACTATGGTTGTGAACTTTGCATTATAATATTAGTGTATTATGTTGATGACTTGAGTAGTTGGTGGAGTATTAATAAAATGTTATGTTTTTATGAGTGTATGATTTTTTTTAAAGGTATATATATATTTTTATTATTTATTTAAATTTGCATTGTATCTTACGATACATTATTTTTAAAAAACGATACGCCTTCCGATATACGATTTGATAACTATGCTTACATTTATGAAGTATCAATTGTCCAGAACACTGCTACAATCTTGAATTCTTGATGCATATGCCCCTCATGGTTTGGCTTACTAACGCTTACAAGATTATAATGGTTTAGAAACTTGCATTATTAAATCTTTCTTCCTCAAGCATCCTTCCTGCTTTCAAATAGGGAATTACAAACCTTCCCACCCTTTGCCCTTAGAAAAATAAAAGGGCAACACAAGACCTTTTGATTCATATCAACTGCCTGTCTATCAAATCTTGCACTTTCCTATTAGATGAATATTGTAGACATTATTCTCTTTGAGAAATAACTTTAGCTCGTTATTTTGATCTTCTTTCTCTCTTTGTTGGTTGATTAGTAGCCTGCCTTTGAACCACCTTTATTTGTTGCAAAACTGGAGGATATAGAATATACAATTGAATGCTAGCTCCGTAACCCACCTGTTGAGGAGGAGGGGGGGAGAGAGAAGATATGGGCAGGGTATTGGTTTTAGATTAAAAATATGGATATGAGCCAAAGTTCGAATGAACTTACTTGGTAGAAACCCTTTCTCTATGCAACATATTGATTGCTTTAGCAATTCAGTGGGTATGTAATGACTCAGGTGAGAAGGAATGTCGGAGAAAACAATAACTTGGGTCTCTACTTTTAACGTCCATGCAAAACCAAACTAAAGTTGCAACACCCCATAAAGTAAATAAATGATGACAAGTGAACACTCACACCAAATAACAACTGACGATGAATAGTAACTTTGGAGGCATAGAATAAAGAAGAAGAGGAAAGACTAAGCATCGTAGTGTTGCTCTAATGTCAATTGATGTAGGACGAGAAGAGGAGGAGAAGAAAGAGGATTAAGAGATACCAAATCGTCTTAAGGATTAGATCAAGACAAATTATCCAAAAAATGAATAATTTTATTAATATCACCCTCTGTAATGAAAATAATATGGATTACTTTAATCTTTATTGGTTAAGTGTCTTACCAAAACAAAAATTACTCTCTTATTAAAATTCTAAAAGCAATTTCCTAATCAAACTTTCAAATTACCCTCATTTTAAAACTCTATAATAGTTTCCTAATCAAACTTTTTACTATTAAAATTAATGCAAACATATATTCCCTAAGCAATATAGTGGCACAAAAATGAATTAAAAAATCCAATTCTTCAATTTGAGCTTGTCCAATCCCTTTTCGATCCCCATCATCTAGTGTTCTTGCCATACAATTGAATTTGGTAAAATAAACATCAGATATGTCCAGAGGCTATAGTGGAGACTTTCTGCAGTACTTCTTGTTCCGGTAAGTATTGGCTACTTTAGAGATGTTAACATGTAAGTTTCACATGTTTTTACCTACATGATTTTGAAACATTACACACATAATGGGACTGAACTACTGTTGATAAGTGCTTCAGCATGGTGGTCTACCAACGCATTGATTGGCAAATGTCCTCTCATGTTTTTGTCTTTTTATTATTAATAGTAATATTCTCTTGTTTCCTATAAATAAACATTAAAATACATGAGAATTAAAAAATAAGGTGTTAATATCATGGTTTTAGGTATCGGCCGAGTCTGATACGACTCGGCCACTGCCGATACGGTATCGATACGCGAGTCGTAGAAATCTCAAAATGAACTAACATCGGCGATGTATCGGTCGTCTCGGCCGAAATCAAAGGACTCGGTCACAACTCGGTTCAACTCAAATGATTCGTATCGGAATCTGTCCGAGTCGAAAGAGCCAGTGAAAAAAATCCCCCAAATCTATAATATAAAACAGAGCGGCTCAAATCTCAAGATTTCAACATCCAACGGTCACAAATCAATTAAAGTTTCAACATCCAACGGTCTCAAATCAATTAAGGCTTCAACATCCAATGGTCTCAAGTCAATCTAGGCTTCAACATCCAACGATCTTCATTCATCAAAGGTTTCAACAAGCCGATCCTACGGTTTCAAATTCATTCATCCAACGGTCAAAATTTTATAATTTTTTTTTAATATTTTTCCTTAAAAAAGTCAACAATTGCGGCTGAACTTCTAACACATCCTATGGTCTCAAATTCATTCATCCAACGGCCAAGAAATTATAATTTTTTCCTTAATATTTCTCCTTCTAAAAAGTCAACGATTACGACTGATCTTGAAATACATTCTACGGTTTCAAATTTATTCATCCAACGGTTAAGAAATTATAATTTTTTCCTCCCAACAAGTCAACAATTACTTTTGATCTTGAAATACATGATTTTCTCTAACATAATAATTAAATTGATTAAATTTTTCATTAATATCATCTATATAGTGTATTATTTTGAATTTGTATAAGACACAATGAGATTAAAAAAACTCATCAATTTAAGATGAAAAAAAAAATAAGGTTCTTGCTTAACACATTTATACTGAATATAATTAATTTTAATTTTATTTATTTATTTAATTAATTATATCAAACTAACATGTCTCACACATATCTTGAATTAAAAGTTCAAGATTAATTTTTTTTATCTCTTAAAAAAACTTAACGCTAATATATTCTTATAAATTATTAATTTTGTAATAGCTTGTACTAATTACAAAATAAAAAAAATTATAAATGATATTTATAAATAATTTTTTGATATAAAACATTTTGACGATATGCTCTTTGATAAATTAAATTTTTAGTTTCTATTAGATTTAACTGGATTTTAATTACATGTATATAAATTAATATGTTTTTAAGTCAGTTTGTAATATATAACAAGGCGGCTTCAATAAATCAATTCTACGGTTTCAAATTCATTCATTCATCGGTCAAGAAATTATAATTTTTGTCCTTAATATTTTTTCCTAAAAAATCAACGATTATGACTTATCTTGGAACACATTCTACAGTCTTAAATTCATTTATCCAATGATCAAGAAATTATAATTTTTTTCCCTTCCAATAGGTTAACGATTACGACTGATCTTGAAACACAAGATTTTTTCTGACAAAATAATTAAATTAGTCAAATTTATCATTAATATCATATGTATAGGATAACATTTTAAATTTGTATAAGACACAATGATAGTATTTTAATTAAAAAATCTCATAACTTTAAGATTTTAAAAAAAAGAGTTTTATCTATTATACTTAATAACAGACTCCAATACTATCAATTTAATTGTCACAATACATTAAATCTCTAAATTATGTCTCAATAACATTGGTGAAAAAAAAATTAATTGAGTCAAACAAGTTGGGTATTAGAACAAAAAAAATAAAATCAAAAAGTCCATACTAAATCTCTTAAAATTAGAAAATTAAACTTGATTCTTTAAAATATTAGTATGATTTGTTGAAATCTCATTTGGTTAAAAAATTATGGAATATATAGCAAAAAATGACTAAAATGTGAAATTTGTAAGAAGATTAAAAATTATAAAATATTACTTCTAATTGTGCCAAATAAATTATAAAATTTGATTCTTAATGTATAGATGTTATCATATTAATTTTTTTTTCAAATAAACCCCTTTTATGTTTAATAAATTTTTTAGTATTAAATTCGATATAAAAATATATTACATTATTTTTATCTATTATAGTTAAAGTGTGTTTACCCTATATTATATTTTTGCTCCACTACTGTTATAAGAGATCTTCACTCCTCATTTCTCCAAATTAATCAGTTGGTTTACGTTGTACTGTGCCTTCAGGCACGGGTTATCCCTAGTCTACCATATAGAACAACAATCCAACACTCATTCATTTCGAAAAAATTGAACAAAAATCCAAAAAAAAAAAAAAAAGTAGAGCTGTGTGAAAATTGCAAAAATCACAAATCTAAACACCTCGTTTTCATCTATAAAAATTAAGAATACTAATGATTCAACATACCTAGAGATCGAACGAAATAGGGTCTTCATCTTCTATTTTTGTGAGACGATATTCTTTGGTTGTTTTAGTGTGACAATCGAACCAAGTGGATCTCGATGTTGGGTCTCTCTCTGACGGTGAAGGATAGTAGTCGTCTGTCGGTGAGGGACCGTGGTCGTCTCTGTTACTCTGTCTGCACCTCCTCCCTTTCTCTCTCTCGTCGTGACTGAGAAGACGAGAAGTCCTCGTCTGGAAGAGGTAGGGGAAATAAAAAAAAAATTGACTGAGTCTGAGTGTTGTTTAAATATTTAAATTTGTCTTGAAGGTAACGTACAACTTGTAGGCCAGTTGGGTAGAGTTTCTAATTCATGTTGCAGGTCACTGGTTCGACTCCCACAGGCTGCTTTACATTTATTTAGTTACAATTAACTGTTTTACATTATTTATTGAATAAATATTATAATTATTGTTTTTTAATGATAAAAAAACTATAACGTAACAATTAGATACATTAATATTTTATAATAATAAATAAGTGGATATAAGTTCTATTTTTTTTGATAAAAAATATATGTTCTATTTTAAATTATATAAAATTAAATGTTACAATTACATTATTTTTATATTTACATTATTCAATCAATTGCATGTTCCTAAATGTCTACATTGAACATTGATAATGATAATTATTTTCAGTAGTTATTTTATATTTCATTTTAATTATGTTTTATGTATTTTTGAATGTATTGTGAACATATGATGTATGAATGATGATGTCTATATTTTTAGAATTTTCTATAATTTTTTCAATTTTTTTTTTGAGCTTCTATCTTGCGTTTTGAGCCTATCGGCCAATACCGCGCCGCGACGCCTCGACCGATGTGTATCAACACCCTCCGAGTCGATGACCGATACCGCGACTTTGAACCATGGTTAATATCCTTCTTGGGCCAGCATACCATTATCGTCGAGTGCTAAGTGAAAATCTTGTCACCGATGTTCTGTTCACTCTTGCCTACCACATCTCATCACAACATTAAGTAACTGAGCACTAGAATAAGCACATGCCTCTCTGAAATATGACATATGCATTGACCTGTTATATATCTACTTACCCGGTAGATTGAAAACTATAACTGTGTTCAAGGGTTTTTGAAGATAGGAGAAAATATTTTGGCGAAACAACTTATATCCTAAGTTGAGGTGTGGCAGCTATAGATGCGTTTATTTTCAAGAGCATCATCTAATTTTATTGAAGTAATTGAAGTAAAATGTAGAAACTATTTTACTCTAGTCTCCTCTTGGTTGTCTCTTTGTCAATAACTAAACATTTCAGGGTTTTGAGGATTTTTTTAAATATGGCCGATTCTTTGGTAACCACAAAGGTACTATAATTCACAAATGAAATATAGAAACTATCGATATACAAAATAAAAAGGAATTGGAACTTTCCAAAAAACAAGAATTTCCTTGCAGAGGATTATGACTTCAATCAGTGTCAACTAATTCTGGACAACATTAAGAATTGATACAACCATGACCGAAAAAGACTGCTTACCCAAATAATAAACTCTCCTCCTGTACATTGTAGTCACTCTGGTAAAAGGAATATACCTGGCAGAAACCATTTTTCTAGAAAGTATGGTTGCACGGCTTAGTGAAAAGGTTTCTTGTAAAAAATTCCATATATGGATATTGTTTTCAAGTCCTTTATGTAGCTTGCATGACAGCTGAGGTTGATGGTGACACTCATAAGTTCTGTGCATTTCTCTTGGTAAACTCCTAAGGTAAGTTTAGAGTTAACTATTTCACATGGTTGACTGATATTATGGATTCAAGGTTTTTTTTTTTTGAAAAATGTGTATTTCCACCAGTTTAAATTTGTTTATTACATATGTTGTTTACTTCTTTATTAGAAAAGAGAATGACACGCATATTGTTCTGGATGTACAACCAATTGTTATGTTACTGCTGTTCCTGAGACATTGTTTGAATGTATTAGCTTCTATTATATTTAGTAGGAGTTTACTGGAATCATCTCCTATAAAATTCTAATTGCCCTGTCACAATTTTTTTTATGTTCTATTTGTTAGTATTCTTTAGAGAGTTGACTTCTTTATGGGATTTACTTGTGCTTTTGTTTTTGATTGTGTTGGTCATATTATTTTGTAGCCCGGGTTTATTAAACTTGTATAGTATCTCTACTGGTGCTAAAAAGTTGTGGGTGTCTTTGCCATGGGCATGAAATCATTCATACCATTTCTAATTGGTTTTCAGAGTTGTTGGAGTCATGTTTTGTTACTGTATTAGCTTGGTAGAAAACAGATTTCTGATGTTATAAAAATGTGTTTGGGTTTTCTCTAGCTGCCATATGATTTGCACAAGGCTTTGGGCCTGTGATTCTACTTATTGTGTCCTTCAATTAAAGAGATAACAATTGTGAGAACCATTCAAGCAAAATTGGCTAATTTCAGTATGAGAATTACTGTCATCTTTTTAGCAATAACTTAAGAGCTTTTGGCAGTCCAGGAGAAACATTACATCGCATATGTTGACTGTACACTATTCTTTTTACAATTTTATTTTTGGTAATTAACTATTTTTTTTGGTCAGTTCTTCGGATGGAACTTAATATCCAGAATTTCTTGAGGAATCCTGATCAACACCAGTTTGAGTTTCAACATTTCCCTACTTCCTACCTCCGTCTTGCAGCACACCGAGTTGCTCAACACTACGGTCTGCAGACTATGGTTCTGGATAATTTCTTAGATGGTCAGGGAACTAAAATTGTGGTTAGAAAACTGGCAGAATGTAGATATCCTTCCGTCTGTTTATCAGATATACCAGCTAAATCGTCGGATAATGAGAAACATGAGCAGATTAAGATTGTTATAAGGCCGAGGCCTGGTAAAGATTCCTTAAATGAAACCAGTGAGATTAAATGTTGTCCTATGAGAACCATGGAAGAGAGGAAGGAAGAGTATGACAGGGCACGGGCTCGAATTTTCAGTAGTCCGAGTAGCAGTAGTCTTGAGTCAGTAGATACAACGTCATCGGCCCCTTTAGATGGGAAGAATATGTGTTTCAGTGGAGATGAGCATGAAACTTCAAGGAACATCATGGATTCAGAGAAAAACCTTAGTAGCAGGGATAGTGTTACTCCTTCTCGAGTAGCCATTTTCAGAGATAGGGAGAAGGATCGCATTGACCCAGATTATGACCGGAGTTATGAAAGGTAAGGTATCTGTTTTTGTACTGGGATTTAAAGTTATTTACTTGTTAGATGCTATGCAATGTGGAAATCTTGTTTTAGCATTTATATTTGTGGTGCCAACACACGGTGTCAGACACTTTTCAGTTTTGATGCTTAATCTTTTTTGGAATTTGCTGTATTAGGCACCACACATCTTTTAGTGACCTTGTTATGAAGCTGCAGTGGAGACTACCTTGTGTGCCAACACCCCCCCCCCCACACCATCCCTAGGGTCAGAAAAACCCTTTTTCATCTCGATAAATTGATTCATTTCGCTGTTTGCAATGGGGAACTTATATATATATATATATTTTGTTACTTCTTTTCTTCTGTTGCCCTTGCCTGAGTCTACACTGCAGCTTTAATGTGTCTTTCAAATTATCCTCTATGGGTTCTATTCTGGAGACACTGGCATTAGCATGTTGACATGATATGTGTTCTTGCATGTTGGGTTATGAGGGTTGCTGGAGGGTTAGGGATGACCCATCTAGACCTTGGCATGTCAGAACAGATTTTCTTATGTTTTTTTTTTCAGTACATGGTTTAGTTGAAGGAGTATCGATGATATTTGTCCTCAATTTTTGGTAGTTATTTGTCTACAAATAAAATTTATCTTTGCGTTGATGACGTGATGAGGTATCAATCTAAGAAATGTATGTTAATTGCATAATATTTTAATTTTGAAATATAATACTAATAGTAGGGAAAGGTTTGGTTGATGAAATTTATGTGTTACTGGTTTGAGCTTTACAGCCCTAGTTCTGATTTCACATTTCGGTGTTTTACAATTGTGGACTTATGATTGTTCCAAGCTAATTCTTTTTAAACTGTTGCAGGTATGTCAAGAGTATTCCGACAAGTCAAAGCTTTGGCTTGACACTGCTTAATATGCACAAGTTTCAGCCTCCATTTGTGCCGTATGATTCTGTTGGCCCTCAGTTAGGTCAGATGACAAGTGCTCAAGCTTCCCTCAGCTACAGGAGCCCAGTCGCGAGCCCTTTTGGTGCCATGTCATTGAATCAGGCAAACAGGGATGCAGTCTATATGCAGTGGCAATCTCAAGCCATAATTCATGCACAGTCCTCCGATCAATTTAGGCATGCTGTTTTCCAGGTGGGTACAGTTCCTTCTCAATATCTATTTCCACTAAAAATGTCAATAAGTTCTGCATGTTACGAATGATTGAAAAATTATAATTGTAGCCCCAGTAATCACTAGGGTCCTTTTTGGAAACTGTCTTCTGAAGTTGGTGTGGTTAGTGTTAAAGACATGACATGATGAATGATTTTGAGTAAACATCTGGTGACGCCATTT
Source organism: Ilex asprella (assembly GCA_023539305.1). Lineage (NCBI taxonomy): Eukaryota > Viridiplantae > Streptophyta > Magnoliopsida > Aquifoliales > Aquifoliaceae > Ilex > Ilex asprella. Next base: position 657,112 of record CM042196.1, read on the forward strand.
GTGGAATGACACATCTTTTTTTATTGGAATTTTCAGGGGTGGTATGATGTGTGGTTTTTTCATGTTTTTTTCCATGTTAAAAAATATTTATTTTGGGGTGGGGGTGGAAGGTTTGGGTAGGATGATGCTTGGATAGCAGTTATATATTTGGGCAGAACATTGTGGTGTAATCATGGCATTTTTCTTTTTCTGTTGATGCAGGCACCCTTCTGTCAGCAACCACTAAGTTTCGACTACTCACAAAATTATTGAACGGCAATTAGGATAGCAAATGGTGGATTGTCTTGTCTGTATCACGTCACTGAAGTAGTAAATGCAATATTTCTTCTCCCACGTTCACGTAGGATTTTAGGTTCATTGCCAAAAACATGTGTGTGTTTGTCAAACTCATGATTCTAATATAGAGTTACTTATATTTCTCTCTTTATTGTTTGGGTCTTGAATGTGAGGGGTGAAGGATAATATTACTCACAGTTTGACCGTGTTATTGTTTGTATGGAGTTGTATGCATTGTCTGTTTCTTCATCAATCACTTGGCCAACTAGTACATTCTACATGATATATTTGTACATACACATTCATCATTCATCCCTGATATTGCTAGCTCAGTCATCTTCATTCATGGCACACACACACACACACACAGAGTTGGACTTAACGAAGCCTGTAGGGCATATACCTTATGCCATATCGGCCTTTTTTGTCATCTTTTTCAGATTAAAAATCGCAAAAAAAAAAAAAAAGATCCATCAAGTGGTATACTTTTAATATTAACTTGCTCATGCCTGAAGTTGTGCTTTTAATATTTAACAGCCCAAGTATTCAAATTTTGTGTGTTCCGTGATATAAAGGCACATGGTGGGAAGGCTAGGTTATATAAACAAATACTGATAATGGCTTCCAACACCTCAATGCCAGCTTTTTCATTTAAAAATAAATAAATAAATAAAAACTAAGGTGCCAAAAAATATTATTGTTAAAGACCAAGTTAAACTTTGCAATGTTGTGGTCGATCATGAAATGTTGTGATCAATCATAAATTACTTCGGGTTGTTGTAATTTTATTAAAATTTGTGACTAGACATTTTAAAAGTTATAAATTTTGATCGTGATCAATCATGCTTCTTTGAGTTATAAGTTAAAGTCTTAATAAAATTATAATTTTTTGTACGACACCTCAATTATGACTGATAATCGAGCCGAGATATTTAAGCTTGATTCGGATTCAACTTATATAAGACTCAACTGTAAATGAATTGAGGTTGAATAATTTTTTAGGTTTGTTTAAGAAAACGAGTTTAAAAACTTCGATTCGTTTATATGCAAAATAATTGAGCTATTTGAGTTCGGCTCGTTTGATACTCAGTTTATTTTCTAAACGAGTTAAACTTGAACAAGTTTTTAAGCTCATTTAAAAAACGAGCTCATAAAACTCGATTCGATTATTAGTCATTATGCCAACGATCCTGCAGTCGTCCAGCAAATAAATACTTTTTCTAATATGATTACCCATGGATAATGCAAGTTTCGTTCAATTACCAATTGCTTAATTTTAAAAAACAATTAATTATATGGACAGTTTTAATGGTGCATTGACATTGAAGTTTTGGTTCATCTGAAAATTCTCAACTACGTACCAGACCAATAATTGAGCTGAGGAATTTCTAGGTAGAGTAGGATTCTTCTGAGAGAGTGGCCACCAAAGCAAAACAGATCTGATCTGGTCTACCAGACAATAAAATACCACTACTATACTAGGAAATGCCGGTCTTCAAGGCGGGTGGGTGGTTCCTCTGTTTTTATATGTTGATTCGAATCCAGGCATTTAAACAATATCGCAAGTCAAATGCTTAACTTCATTTGTACCTATTTATGCATTATGCTAAGCAATGCTTGAGGTAATTCTTTCTACTTTTGAAAGTTTTTTCAATGAGTAGGTCATATTTTTATCGGAAGTTCCGTACAAAATATTTAAGTTTATGTTGATTATTCATTCGACCTCAATAATTGATCATCGTGACTTAATAGATCATGTCCTTAAAGGGACAAGAGTGACTAGCTCTCAAAGGGTGTGAAAAGAAATTGAACATGAAACTTCTAAGTTATTAAAATTCAGACTCAACCACTCGATCACCCTTAATGAATTATAACGAGAGAAAGCGAGAGTAGAGTATAAATTAGAAAATAATGAGCAGTTGAGATGGGGAGATATCAAGTCCAGATAATCCTCTGCCCTTGGAAGAGACATGTCTGGATAATAGATAAGGTGGATATGATTGAACTCTCTCATTCAAGACAATCCATTCAGCTGGGCAAAAACGTCTGGATTAGCTCATCACTATGCTCTGTTTCTCATGTCCTTATGTGTGGATCCAGATTGCATTGAATTGTCACTAAGGAATCTTCGTTTTTTCCGTCATTTCTGGTATGTGGGTCCTGGGACAAGTACTGTATATGCTAAACATACATCATTGCCCCTGTGGCATCTTCGAATACATCCAAGTTTCATGTCTCATGCCATGAAAATCTTCTATCCTAAACCCAATTGGCTTGGAGTAAATACTTTTATGTTCAATTGGTCAATTGCCTTAATGGTAATTGAGTTAATGAATTGTAACACCCCCTCCACATGATATAATATTGTCCGTTTTGGGTCTACTGGTCTTCACGATTTTGTTCCTCCCAGTACCCCTAGAAAAAGATCTTATATCAGAGTGACGACACACCTGCCAACCCATCAGAGTAGTACATCGCGTGGCCCACCTACCCGTAATATTGTCCTCTTTGGAGTACCTCTCCTCAAGGTTTTGTTTCTCTTAGCATACCCCGCTGGAGAAGGCCTTATACTATGTAAGGTGAGGGGGCCCAATAACTTTTTCCTCCCTAACCGATGTAGAATACTAAGATATCACATGAATTATGGTAAACAAACAGTATTGGTCAAAGTTTTACGACTACCTAATTCCTTCACTAGTAAACTCTTTAATATCTGTATAAAAGAAGGTTTCTGCAGTCGTATACTTTGAATTGGATAAGTTATACGCTTTTGTGACCGCAAGACATCTCATCTTCTTATATTCAAATCCCAAAAAAAATAAGCTATGCCGATTTTTAAAACCTAAGCTATCAACCACTCAACCATTTCTCCAAGAGATACAATGTTACTTTTCAATCTAGTGAGCTATTATGACACACAAGGTGTGTATGTTCCAGCATGAGAGAATTCCACCAGGATTATAAAACTGGTAGACGAGAATAGTGCATATGACAAGCGCAGCACGAGAGATAGCATAAGCTACTAACATACCTGGCTTATACTCATCACTCCAAGATCACATATTGAGCAACTTTGAACAATAACATGCTGCCTACTGCTACTATCATCTAACAATTGTTTCAGAGAGATAAGGGAGGCAGCTGCATGTTTAAGACGCACCTCAATCAAAAGAGAAAACGATTAAATGGGGAGAGCTCACATGTTAAGTTCCAATGAATATGATTCAAAAGACGAGCAATAATACCAATGGAATTTATGATCCACATAGCAGGAACGTTATGCTGCTAAATGACTAACTAGTACAGAGATGCAGAAATTACAGTCCTTTAAAGTTGCGGTCTATGGAGAGACAAGATGAAAGAATGCCTTTGACAATTGGGTTGTTAGAGCAAGGCAAGCGCCACCAACGAAGTTTGAAGCTCAAACTCTCACTAGAAAGAGGTTTTGCACTCAGAATGAAATAGTCTCCAAAACTCACTACCAGACCATTATCCTATTAAGAACAGACTTCTCTTAGCTCCCCTCAAGAAACTAAACTGATCAGCTCTGACAACCCTGGATGAAACTCACCTTAAAAGTCTAAACTGGCACTGTAATTCAGTAAATTTTCTGCAAGGAAAATATCAAACAGGCTGAAACATCATATGCAAAATGATTTGAAAGGCATGGAAACAAAAACAAATAAAAATGTACTTGAACTTCAGTCAAGTGTAAAAACATAGCCTTAATGCTCCATCACCATTCTGCTGTTTAAGAAAACTAGTGATTCCAGTTCTAGGGGCCGAATCCTTGATTCCCCCTCCTCGCAAGTCCATAAAGATAAGATAATTCATCGGCCCATGAAATTAGAGGATAAAATATATTGTTAGTAGACTCATGTGCAAAAATGAGCCATAGCAAAGCTCTCCATACCATCAATTAGCATACATAAAGCATGTATTAAGACTTCATTCCAGGCAAATCGTCCTATGGTCAAGGAAGCCTTAACAAGATCACGAACTGTTCATGTAAAGATGGTGCTCAACCCATTACTTTGGGAAAGAAACTCAACTTCTCAGAAAGATAGAAGATTCAAATAAAACAATGGGATCATGAAAACAATAGTGGTATGTGAATTGAAAACAAAAACATAGACACTTGAACTAACAGAAACAAAAGATCCTCAGCCCCAACAGAATTTCAAGCGTAAAGACTATTTTACTTCACTATGATACCGACACTTCTCCAAATTAGAAACACGGGCAAAGACATTAAATAGAGCACAATGTTCACACGAGGAAGAACTTATTGGAATATCATTTTAGGTAACGTAACGTAACTGAATATAATGATAGATGCACCAGGATTTTGAAGTATTTATGAGACTTACTACTCTTATCTTGTAATAACTGTCAACTCACAATTTGTATACTTCCATTCAATAACCTTCATTTTATCAGAATGTTTCAAAATTCATATAAGCACAAGCAAGGCAAAAGTTTGAATTGAGGGTTAAGAAATTTAGACCTAAGCTTAAATGCAGGTCTATTCACTAATAGCAAAAAGTTGCTGGATGCCTAATTTCAAACTAAATTGAAGGTATTCACATAGTAAACATATTTGATTTGGCAGGAGCTAAAAGGAACACTCTGCCAAAGGAACACTGGACAAGTAAGTAATTTCAGGAAATGTAGCAACCATTCATCAATGTTCATGAAGCATTATGGTAGAATGGACCTCCTAATCACATCAGAATTGTTTTCAGAAAGATCCCCAAAAATATCAGGGACACTAAATCCTCTATAAAACCACACAATTTACAACAAGCAGTACCTCTTCATAGTTCTAAACTAAGAAACAAGAGAACTTAGTTCCTACACAGTAGAATCCTGGAATTTGCTAAGAAATCCAATACCAAGATTTCCTTCCATGGATACTAATGCGATTCTCAGATTTCTGATGAACATAAATAGTACCTCCATGCATTATTGACCCTTATATGAAAGCTCACGATTTAGTAATTCGTTGCTTTGGCCACCAACATCTTCACCAATAACAAGTCAACCGGATGATTAGAAGAGAATCAGCCATCTCAAGCTACCATGGACTACAACAATCTCTGAGAAAACCATATTGCCCAGGATCACACACCTTGTGACTGCAACTATTAATGACCTTCACACAATTATTGTGGCCAAGTGTGACATCATGATTAATACCCGTCACCAGAGGCCAAGAAGGGGGGAAAAGACTGCTTCTCACATCTTACTTGTACTTGTTTCTATTCAAGGTACAGGACACCAGAATTGACACAACCCCCTGATTCTCTAATATTAGGACATACATAGCCGAGTTCCAACCCCAACACCAGAATTTTAAACAGGAAATCTGCAAGTCCACGAAGACTCAATACCAATGACTCAACCCAGAGTACTAAGAACAACCAAAAGATAACCAAAAGATCAAGAAAACTCTCGACCAAACTCTAAAGTGCTAAATCCATACACACATTTCACATGACCCACAATCTGAATTAACAGGAAAAGGAAACAATTACCCTCAATTCAATCATCCCCTGTGGGAAATAGAGTAAGAACTTTTCTTCCACTCGCTGCTGTGGCCGACTCCAAATCCTCTATATATGATGGTACTGGGTTATGCACTGGAGTCCCCACCCTATGAACTGGCTGCTGTGACTGCCTGGAAAGAAATGGATGCTCAAACTGTCCATTTGGCGGTGAACCAAAATGCCCCATCGGCCTATACTGCGGATGAAACTGTGGATGCCCGGCCACAGCCGCCATCTGCTGGTGGTGGTGGTGATGATGTTGCTGCAGCGCCGCCACCGGCACAAACGGCAAGAAATGGTCCGAAGTAGGCCTACCCAGATTCAGAAAATGCGCTGGCACTGGCGAACTTGCAAACAAATGATCTGTAGCAGGGTCAACTGCCGCAGGTATTCCTCCACCACCACTACCACCACCACCACCACCACCATTACTGGAAAGTCCCTGCATTCGCTTCAAATAGAGACGATACTTCTGCAAATGACTCGCAACATTTTCTCGAGTCAACCCATCAACACTCATGAGCTGCATTATGGTCTTGGGGACAGCATTCTTGATCCCCAAGTGAGCCACAGCGTCCACAAATCTTTTGTGTAGCTGTGGCGTCCACACGAGCCGAGGCCGCTTCAGGGTACGAGCAGGCTCGTCCCCTGAAGCAGCCCCGCCTCCTCCCAACTCGCCGGAATCGAATTCCACGGAGTTGTTGTTATTGGGTTGGGAGGAAGGGGTGGCTTGAACTAGTGGTGGAGGAGGAGGAGGTGTTGGTGGTGGTGGTTGTTGGTGTTGGTGAGTTTGCTGGCTATTTAAGTTTCGGATATCAAAGGCAATAGCTAGATCAGGGGTTATAAGGGTCTGGGATAAGGGCATGAGCTCTTCAGGGGATGGAAGTTCTTCTTCCCACTTTGAAAACCAATTCGAGTCATCCTCTCTCATTTTTTTTCCAACACTTGTATCACACCCAATTGAGCACTTCTGTACACTCAATCCTATTTCTGGGCTGCAAATAATTTTGGGTCTGTTTTGCAGGTTTTGCAAATTCAATATTTTGTGGGTTTTGTTGGTAATTCAAGAACAGAAACAATACCAACAAGCAAACAACATGTATTGACTCAATCAAGACGCTGCAGACAGAGAGACAGAGAGAAAAATTGGAGAATAGAATTTGCTGAGATGGCTCTATTCTGATCAACCCCTCTCTCGATATAATTTGTGGGGAGAGGAGGGGGAGTGGTGGTGGTGGTGGTGGTGGAGGGGTGTTCGAGGTGGATCTTGTTTTCTTGTTTTCAGCTTTTTATGGTTACTGTTGGTGATGCTTTTCTTGTGATTTTTATGGAGTTGGAGTTGGTTATTTTCCAGGATTGGGGTGTCTCTTTTACACTTTGAGAGTGAGTGTTGCAAGATTTTTATTTGTTTCCCACATTTACATGTTTCTACTTCTATCTCTATTCTACTACTATCTATATCCCTTCCCCATTATTTTCAGGCTCGTGTATTCACGCTCCACTTTTATTGAACAGCAACCATCAGCACAACTGGATCTACCTCGTAGAAGTTAATGATTTCAAGGTCAAGCTTCTCCATAGATTCTTCTCAAAAACAAAACTGGAAAGATTATGCTAAGGTCTTGTTTGCATTGGGCCAGCCCGACCTAACACGGAACCCGTCACTTGTATATTGGATTCGATTTGATTGATCTATCTTTTTAAGTTTCACAATTTTTCTTCAAATTTATTACTTAAGTTAATTTTAAAAATTCATCTTTGGGTGAAAGAAAACCTTAAAATTTTCATGTGACATACAAGACCGGCTCATCGTCAATTGATTGCAAATCAAATGTCGAATCTTAGTAGTATACTTAATTTTGTAGTGATTTTTTAAAATATTTTTAACAACCGTATAGGAGTACATGTGTGTGTATCCGATGTTTGTTTAAATCAATTACACATCAAGATTCATCGTGATCTATAAACAAAAAGAAAATTAGGGTTCACCCATGATTTGTTGCTTCAAAAAGAAAAAGAAAAAAAAGGGAATTTTTGAGAGGATTTTTTGTGTCTAAAAAAGAGGATATAGTATTATTGAGTGATCATTTTCTAAAGAGCGTAGACAACACGGGCTTAAAAGGAGGCTATGCAAGACTGGTTGTACGGTAGGGGAAGATGTGGTGGGTATTAAGGGAAAGAATTTTAAGAGATAAAAAGAGAGAGATGATGATGATGCAAAGTTAGGTCACTTTTGTGGGGAACTGTTTTGAAGTTTGATCGCTTTGTTTTGTTGTTTATGTGGGAATCAAATATAGGAGGAGTATTAAAGGTGTGTTTGGTTGTCAGGTGTGAAGATAACTTAACTTATTTATTTTAGAGGATCGATTAAACAAACAGGAGAATATTTTAGGTGCTCGATGTCATTAATTAGTGAGTGTTTGGTTGTAACGATAAACCTTATCGAATATTTAGGTTGACTTTGATTTTGAGATTCCAACCTTCCTTATGTAAGTAGACCTTATTTGGATTACTGATTGGATTCAATCAATCACATCTTTGCATAATAATACTCCTAATGAAAGGATCAAAATATCTTCTTCTTTTTTTTTGATTTTTTGATTCAACGGTCCGGTTTGATCAAAGACGTGTTATTCACGTTGAGATTAAAGAATTCATAAATTCCTCATGACCTAACCTTAAGGGATTGTCAAGATTCGAATTCAAAACGTCTGAATTTACAATTTATTTTTATTACTACTTGAACTACCCTCAGAGCTTAAAATATCTTTTAATAGCTTAGCATTCAAGCGAGATGCCCATGTGATTTGCTCATTAAATCTAAAAGTGGTTAGATTTGCAATGATATGATAATGGTTATAATTGGGGGGTCAATTTTTAGCTTTCCCTAATTAAAAGGTTTTCGAAAAAACTAATCCTCTCCGACACTCAGCCATATATCTGTGTTACAAAATCCGATCCATTACAATGAGATTATTTAAAATCGATCATTAAAAATCACAAAAAAAAAAAGAGGGAGGCGGCGGCTACTTGGACTAACTCCAATGAGGTTCTTTTTTTTTTTTTGATCAAACACACAAACAACACACACAAGAAATCCACACATGGTAAACAACTCAAGCAAACACACAAACAACACACTCAAGGAATTCACACAACGAGCTTTAAATATGCCAAAATCAGACTTTTTTTATTTTAGATTTTAAAATTAAGTATCTATTTCACTTAGTTATTAAATCATGAAGTGAACACTAGATATGAAATTGAGATAGAAAATATCATTTATATTGATTGAAATAAAGTATTACTATATTACCTTGATGGGTGAAAATAGAATACATTATAGAATGCGATTACAAGGCTCTTATCAATCACCAATTATCAAAATTGAATGCATTTTACTCATGGTAGGCCACTCGCCAAAGAACCCAAAATGTCTGGTACACGGCGTCTGTAAATGATGGAATTGATGCTAAATTTTAATGTGAACTTGATAGGAAGGAGTAGTACTGTGAATACAACTGAGGTTCGTTTTGCCAGGTCTTGGTTGCAAAGGTTTAAGGAAAAACTTGAGCTTCTCCAATATATATAAGGAAGTTTTGGATTGAAAGAAGTGGCTGCTGCTGCTGGTCTGATTTTAAGTAGAAGAATTAAGTGCTGAAGAACAAAGATGGGGTTTGTTGGCTTTAAAAATGTAGAGATACAGTGGTATCTAGATTGCAAATGAAACATTGCTAATGAAAACTGGGAAATTTTCATTCAAACTACCCCAAATCTACAGAAGGGTCAAACAATCTACTTGATCTCTCTCAATTTGATCTATTAAGTACAGCCTGTTTGATAGTTTAATGGAAATGACTAGAGGCTGTATTCGAGACAAACGCAAACTCATGATATGTTTATTAATTGAAGAAAAAATGAATTGAATGCATACAGAGGTTTCTGTAAAATCACTAATTAGTTCCAACAAAACAAACACTGCCATTAAAGATCATCAGAATCTCATGATCTCAAAATGGCCTCTTCCCCCCCAAAACAATCTTCTCTCTCATGATGCAGCCAAGAGAGTCTTGGCCGGTGGAAGCAGAGCAACAGCACCTCGCTCAGGATCAGAGTACTTTCTGTAAATTGCCCTCAACTTGTTCTCCGTTGCTGCCATTGAGTGGAAGCTGACCAGCATTTTAGAGCAATCCCTATTTCAGAAAATAAAAAAAAAAATAAGGGTAACTCAATTGTAGCCTACATCGAAAAAACAAGTAACAGATAGCGAAATAGTATTTACATTAGCCGTGGCTCCGAAAAACCAGTGTGTAGTTTAAGTGTTTCATTCCATGCAGGAAGCTTGTTTAAAATGCAGCGGGCTGTGTACACTGCTGATGCAGCTATCATTGATGGACAGTACATTACAGTGGCATAATTCATCATAGCCAACTCAGCCAGAAGATAGACCATATTCTCCATCTATAACAAGATCAAAAACAAACAATTTGCCTCAACAATTGTTGTCAAATGTAAATAACAATCAAAACAATTTTGAGTAGTGATATCACACTAAGGTACGAGAGAGTTTCAATACCACATATAACTTACACTTAGTTGAGTTGAAACTGATCATAAAGAGGAGGGAAATACTCACAGCAGAATCAGCGAGAGAGGCTTTGATGAAGCGCACAAGGAACACGTAAGGCGTAGGAACAGTCAGGTTCCATTCCAACTCTCCCAATATGCGTTTCTCCATGAGTAACACTTGCTGGTGGGTGTAAGCTCTGTCTGATATGCACACAAAATCATTGACCTGCACATTACAATTCAAAAATTTTTTTGGCTTGTTTAATGAATAGACACAAAGATACATTAATGCACAAACTATAGTTAAAGCCTAATGTGGTACGATACCTCAGGGGCCCAAATTTCTTCATACTTCGAGGCCACAAGCATGGCACTAATGCCCAGTAACTGCAGTTCCTTCCTTACTAGAGTCTTCACAGCAAGGTATCGATCAACGATGTTAATGGTGAGGTAAAGAGTCTCGGGCATGAGCTCGAATTTTTTATGAACATCGATCAACCAATCTATCATAATGGCTCTCATCTTCTCATTTATCTCTGGCTGTGTATTCATATAATCATGAACTCGGCTCTCATTCTGCACCACAATCACATACAAATAAATAAGAGTTTTTGACCAATTTATCGAACTTTATTCCCGTACTATGATTTTAACTTATATTTGTTATTTACAAGAAGGCATTGTTCGAACTTAAACCTCCCATTTTAAGTTCAAAATCGTAGTACCTGTGGAATAAAGTTTAAAAAGTACTGTATTTTGGTAGTTGATCCCAAAATAACAACAAACAGAAACCACAGTGAAATTAATTTACAATGGTCAGGATCGAATACCTCAACTTCCTTGTAAAACTTGTACATATCTTCCACATATTCGACAACAGCCAACTCATTCTTTACATCTGCAGCATCAATATCAATAATCTGCAACTTGGGTTTATCAATAAAACCACAAGCAGCCTGAAATATGGGATTACATAAGAGTCAAGAAGAAAATTTTCCCCAAATATTCTTTCGAAGGAACAATCAGAAGAGAATTGAAAACAAATCATATATCACCTTGCTTCTAGCAGTAAGAACTGAAGTTAGAGTTGGGGCTGTCTTTCTAGATGACCCTTCCTCAGACTTTTTTTGTTTCACACCCTTGTCCTTCTTGACTTCTTCTTCAGAATCAGAACTTATTTCAATCACATTTTCAGGCTTTGGCTTAACAGTAACTTTCTTCTGAGCTGGCTTTCGTGCCGCTGCTCCTTTAGCCCTTATCACTCCATCAACTACAACAGCTCCATCCAAGTTCACTGCCACTGATTTCTACAAATCAAAAGAGACACAAAACACTCTCAGTTACAAGAAATTTCAACCAATTAACACAAACATGAATTAAGATTTCAATAGGATAATTTCATGAAGATAAATAGACCTTGTTATTTTCTGCTTGTGCACAGAAACTTCTGAAAGTCAGAAAAAGATAATCAATATAGAACAAAAAATGCAAAAGAAAAAACTCTTTAAATAGATGGGTATGTGTGTGTATATATATATATATCTGTGTGTGTGGGGGAGAGAGAGAGAGAGAGAGAGAGAGAGAGACCTTGTAACAGGGCGAGAGACTTGGGGCAGTGGCTTGCAATCTATTCCATGAACAGTAACCAGATTCCCAATGTCACCTAGAGCATGGCGATTTCTCCCTTCGGCCGCCATGTTTTTCTGCTTTATACCGCCTTGACCTGCTTCACCTGGAGTAATATATTTGGAATAGTAATCAAATTCATGAGAAAAGCTAAACCATGATAAGCCTCGAATCAGAAACCAACAGAACCGGAGAAGCAATAACCCAGAAAAGAAAATAGAAATAAAAGCATTAGAGTCACCAATTACAACAAAGCATACCAATACAAAACAGAAACGGAATAAAAATTAAATCATACACTTTCAACCAAAAAAAATACCCAGAAACAATACAATTGTATTGGGTGTAAATCACAGATCCAGAAGCATACACAATAGAAGCTTGAAGAGCAAAAAAAGGAAGAAGAATCAGATCCAAATATTCAAAATGATAACCTCTAAAAAATTAAGATTGCCCAAAATTCAAAATGGCTAGAACCTTGATATCTGAAAACTACCTTGAAATGATATGAAAGACCAAATCAAGCCGCACAAACATGCAACCCACTAAACACACACATATACACAAAAATTGAACAAGGAATTCAATGACCCACTATCAGATCAAGAACAACGAACACATCACAAACAAGAGAGAGAGAGATCTTGCAATACCTCTGTTTTGCTGTTGAACAACGGGTCTTGAAGCCATCTCAGAACCTTAAATCTTCCGTAGGACTCCTCCAAATCTCGGAGACAGAGACGCACCACAAACTCTTCCCTCTTCTGGTCTGTGATGGCTACGGTCCCCCTCTCTCTCTCTCTTGATGAATTCTTTCTGAGAAATAAAGAATTTTGGGGTCTGAGAAGACAAACCTCCAGAACTGGCGCTCACTCCAACGGTCTTATTTGCGTGTGAAATGTTAACCGTTAGATACCTGGTTTTTCAACGGCTTTGATTTTGTTTCTAAAATCGCTACAGGGTTCATTTTTTAGCCGTTGGGACTGTTCATAAGTTACCGTTGTTGAGTAATAATAAACTACAAGTAAAAAAGTAATAATGGGGTGCGATACTCTTACTGCAAGCTCCATCAATTTTACATGCAACTTGGGTTCAGAAAAATAAACATGAGATAAAAAGCATAAAAAATAAGGTAAAAAACATAAATAATCCCTGACCTTTGCATTCTGTTTTAAATTGATCCCTGAATTATAAATTGTCTCAATTTAGCCCCAAAATTTTATATTTTGTTTCAATCACATCCTTCCGTTTGGTCGAGCTGTTACGGAAAAGCGATCGCGTGACTTTCACTTGACTCGATTTGGGGGCAAAATAGGCAGCACTAGTTCTACAGTACATAACATACTCTTTTGCCAAGATCTCTTTGACTGATCAAAACCCAAGAAGGAGATTCCTTACATTACATGTCACATTGGTATGGTGAGTTTCATCTACCAAAACTGTTTAATTTGTTCTTAGTTATTTACACATAACCATTTAAAGCTGTAGAAGTTGGTAATTTCATGGTGGAGGTTGTGGATTCTTCGCACACGCCAACTAATCCCAAGACTACTGAAAAAAGTTTCTGCAGCAGAGAACCAACAAAGAAGACAAAAGAAAAGAGAAATTTTTCTGTGGAGTGCACTGTTAATTTTCTGGTTGATTGTATAAGTTGTATGCATTTATAGCCATAATGAAGCTGGAACAAGTAGCACAGGTTTCCAACTAGGATAGGTGTGAAGTCGGACTGATCTGTACGTTGTGTGGGTTAAAATTGAAACTGAAGCTGCACAGTGTACTCTTCTTAAACCCTGGTGTGTAATAAAATTTTGGAATTCCCAGAAGTTATTCTGTAAAAGTGTTTTGACAAGTTGTTGTAACATGCCAACCTCCATCCAACTAAGTCAAAAAATAAAATTTAAACAATCCAATCACAAGCAGTGGATTCCATCCATAAAAAACATTGGATTTATAACATCAAAAACAGTGGATTCCTTTTACAGTTTCATCCCTGATTCAAAAACAACACTTTCTACCACAAAAAATCATAAAATGAAAAAATAAAAATTTCCACAAACATTAAAGATCACTTGCTCCCACTACCCATTACAGACTGAGCTTTTTTATCTCTTAAAACTTCCTGAAATGATGATATTGTGATCACCCTTTTTCCCCTCCAAACCATTGTATATCTCGTTGGAGTCGACTCCAAGTGTTAGAGCATCTCCAACCACACTCAGCAAAATAGCTACTCAAAATATAATTAAATATTAAATTCTCTACCTTAACTAGCTACTTTTTAAAATTCACTTCAACCACACTCTCTATTTTATCTAACTACTTCAACTAACTTTCAATAATACAATTCAAAAATGTCACGTGGCATAACGCGTAATCGCCATATTGATGACGGAGCATGATGACGTGTTGTGTCATGTAATCAAATTTTCAAATTTTAAATTTTTCAACGGTCATATTTTTAAAAATGTATAAATAAGACCTCCCCCTTCTCATTGTCATATATCTCAAATTTATTTTACTAGTATTGAAGCCATATTTCTTTGTTATGGCTCGTGATGGCTTATTGAAGATGATTCTTGATGATTCTGACTCCGATGATGAGTTGGAGATATTAGCAGTTGCTATTATTGCAATGGAGAAACTCAATAGTGAGAACAGCTCCGCAATACGTCGTGGTTCTATTCAGAGAGCAAAAAAACACTGCAGTTCAGGGAGCAAAATAGCAGGGAGGGAGAGCAAAACAGCACTGCAAAACAGGGAGCAAAAACAGCGGGGAGGGAGAGCAAAACAGCACTGCAGTTCAGGGAGCAAAAACAGCAGGGAGGGGGAGCAAAACAGCAGGCAGGGGGAGCAAAACAACAAATCACTTCTGTAATGAACACTTCTAGATTCCACCTGTCTTAGTTTTGTCTTGTATCTTTTCTTTTTTCCTGAGTTAGAAAATCTGTCTTGGACAACTGACAGTTTACACATCAAAACATAGCAATGAAGACATGGAAACTATGCATTCAAGTTGAAGAGTTTAACATTTTTTGCATATGGCTTGGTGCTTCTCTTCAAACATTGACTTCAAAGCCAGCAAAATGGTTGGTCCCCCATCACAAATCACATCTTTACTAGCAAGAATAACCAATTAACATTCTTAGAAACATATATGGCGAATTTAGGGGAAAGTATTTTTTGACGTAGTGAGACCAATGCTAAAAAGAGAAAAGTGATTTACAAATTATGAGGATGTGGAGAGTTCTATTACAGATGTAGCTTGAAATTGTCCAAGGTAACTTTGCAAGTTTCACTCGTGTTGAAGATTCTTCTTCATGTTGTGATTTATGTATTTGCAATTATTTGACAGTCCATTGGATGGATGATTGTATTATTGGTTTAATATCCTTTCTATGGAAACTTTCACAGATTTTGCTTATCATTTCTGAACTGAATTCTGCTTGGCAGGGCTATCTGTCATCTTCTTGTAAATGTCTGTTATAGTTTTTGGTTAGTAAAGAAATCAAAGCAAATTAGCATTGCCATATATATATTATTTTGTTTCTTGATTAATAGCCAGTGCCTATACAAGAACAAGAACTATTTATCTACCAACACAGCAACATGGTTGAGCTGCATATCTCATTGAGGCAATTCATCAAACATATTGTGAACAATTAAAAGAAACTCATCTAAAAAAATTTCAAGAAGTCAGGCTGAGCGAAGACCGATTCACAGAAAGCAAGGGAAAACACATATTGGAGGAAGGAAGATCAGATTCACAATGCAGAAATGGAGGAAGGAAGACAAGCTGAGCGACTGAAGGGAGAGAGACTGAGAGCAACTGGCCTCTCCAGATCTGGCGAGCGATTTGGCTTCCTAGATTTTGGCGAGGTGGATAGCTAGGGCGTTGGAGCACCAAATTTGGAGTTTTGCTCGCCAAAATGGCTAAAAGGCTGCACCGGCGAGGGGCGTTGGAGATGCTCTTAGAGCTTGCTGGAGCAGCAGGTGGTGATGTCTGAGGTCTGACAAAGAAACGACCATGAGCTACTGAATGACTCCAATTTGCTGAAGAATTGTGTGAATGACTTGGAGTATACTGTGACTAGTTTGGTGGATTCTGTGGCTGAGTTGTTGTGGAAAGCGAATCCCTTTGGCAACAACTTTTCTTACCTGCATTGTGTGAGCAGTATAAGTCCAAAATGAAGGTACCTTGTGCTGGTCAGACATGAATGTCCAATGGAACTGGTTCACCGTCTGAATGTCTTTACACAACAGTCCTATAGACCACTTCCAGGACTCAATGCACTCCTTCTCAAAACCCAAAAGGCCCCGGACCAGATGGTCTTCAGGGGCTTTTTTACAAAAAATAATGTGAAGTTGTAGGAAACTCCCTGTGTAAAACCAAATCAAAGTGACCATAACATCAAGGGATTGTCCCAGTGAACTCAATGAAACATGGATTACCTTTGTTCAAACCCATAATTTTGTACAATGTGAACTACAAAGTCTTATCAAAACTACTAATGGCAAGAATGAAACCCTTCCTTGATAAACTGGCTAACCTTACTAGCACACAAGAGAGCTGTGGGCCATCTTCAAAGGTCTTCAACTCATCCATTCAGTGAACCTTGACAGGGTTATCATAGAAACAGATTCATTGGATGCACACTGACGGCTTACTATAAGGATGGAGGAGTCACATCCAAACATCCGCATTATTCACACACTGAGGGAAGGACACTTCTGCGCCAGTCGCTGACTAGCTTGCCAACCTGGGGGTCCAGCAAGATGCTCAAATGGTGGTCCTGCATACCCCTCCAAGCTCATTGGGAGATATTTTGAATAGTGATGTTGCTAGTGTTTCTTTCCAACAATTTGTTTACACTCTTGACATTTAGTTCAACTTCCTATCTAAAAAAGTCCAAAATGAAGTAATTGCAACTTATTTAGCATAATGACAATTATTTATCTGTTTTGTAGTTTCATGACCTATATTAGCAGTAGATGCATACTATGCATGGGATCGCAACAAACAATAGTGAAAAAAATTAATTAATTAATTGGTGAAAAAATAACAATAATGTTAATTGTTATTATTGAGGAACGTTGCGTCATTAACCAATCATAATATCATATTAAATTTCTCTCAAATTTAGGTGAAGATTGCAAAATATTGTTTTCGTGATCAAATGAGGTGAGCCACACCAAATGAACACGACTGTTTTTAATTTATTACTGCAATAAAATATTTCAGGGTTATAATCACGAGATATTATATGGCAATATGCTCCCTATTTGAAATATTTCACAGTTAATATTATTATCGATGAGTGATGATACCAATAATTTTTATTGAGTTAGGTTTTTCACTTCCACATTGATGTGGGAGAAGGACAAAACACATTAAAGATTCCTGAAGTATGTACTTGGTGTTGCTTTGACGTGTGTCAACTTCCATTAACTTTTAAAACCATTATTTTTTATTAGACCATAGTACGACAAATTGAAAAATTTTTGGGACTACGGAAATACGATTTAAATAATGAAAAACAAACTAAGATAAAACAGATATGAGTGATTACGCTATTTTAGCCTAAGGAGAATGACGATGTGAGTCATTAGCTCTTGAGGTTTAGATATATTCATCAATCACTTTGAAGGCAATAACGAATCTGAGTTCTCAGTTTCTTTTGCCTCAGAGACACTCTGAATGTCCATTTTCTCCTACAGTTAGAAAATCTATTAGATTCTTGAACATAGTCTTACCCTGGAATTCACTAATTCAATGCCATCACCCACTAGATAACAGTTTGAACCCCTTCAATGCTCCTGGAACAAATTTAGCCAACTATTTGCCCTCCCAAATCAATGACCAATTTCTTGGTTCAGCAAGTTTTTTGGATCTCCTAGAAAATGAAAATATTTCAAAAAAATTTCACAAACAAAATGAAAATAGAGAAAAAAATTCAAGTTTTATTTCCGAAGCATTCCGAAACATTGCTTGAAACATGTCTAAACCCTTTGGAACATAGGAATTTTGATATTCGTTTCCATGTCCATAGAAATAAAAACATTTAAAAATTTTAATCCTTATACTGAATCTTTGTGTTTCTTTCCACGCAGTAATCATATTTAGGCAATCATCTCAACTTATTTGGATGTCCCCTGTAAATTTCGGGACGTTGGAAGTGTCAATCTGGATAAAATTTGGTGACCCATGCTAGAAATTTCAATCTGAATTTCAAACAGAGAGGTGTAAAAATTGCAAATCAACTGCAAATAAACCATTGAATGATTAGTAAAACTTGTTACAAGCAATAATGATTAGGCAAACAAAAAACCATGCCTAGAAAGGATGCAACTAAATTAGTGAAAGCCCAATTACATTGACAAAGGCATCTTCCTCATCACCACAAGCACACAAGAAAAATGAAATACTCACACTAAGGAAACCTCCTTCAACTTGCGTTAGCAGAAAACTTAGAAACCTGTTAGATTCACAACAATGCTTGATCATCTGGCCCAGCAAGCATCACCTGTCATTGAAAGATAGAATTCACTCTTCTGATCCCTTTTCCCAAAACAAAATCCTGGTTTAAGTTTGGAATTTTGTCTAATGGTCTCTCTAACCTATTACTCAATCTGAAAGGACAAGTAAACATTGAAAGAAAAGTAATAAAGCCAAAGGGGTATTAAAAATAAACCAGGCCTTCATACTAGCCGTCAAATATTTGTTTCTGGGAGCTACCAAATTGTTCTTAATATATGGTTATCCATAAGTTTTAGTCTAGCATTAAAATAGTTTTATTTCTACTGGTAATAAAACTATTCTAAACATTTTTTGGCATTTTCCCGAAGGAGATAAAGGAACCAAACACTGTGTCAAAGGGGGGGGGTGTAATGAAATGAAGAGGAGTGATAGAGTAGCAAAAGACAGCAAGAACTACTTACATTGCAGTCAGAAGCATATTTCCTGGCAAGCATGATAGCTCCATTCCTTTCCCTCTCTGATTCAAACACTAATACAAACGATTGACCTTTCCTTACTTGCCAAAACAGTGACTTAGCTGCAGAATTTCCTCCCCCTCGGAATCCACATAGCTGAGGCCAGAAAAGAAAGGAATAAGAAATGCTTGTTGGAAGTACCTTGTTTCACTGTAAACTACTGTAGCATATTCAGGACATGAAGCTCTGCTAGACGAGATTAAACCCATAGGAGAGCCAACGTTACTTGGGCTTGGAAAGAACAGAATCGCTTTAAGGAATAATATAATGTAAGTAGAAAACAAAAGAACATTAAAACATCAAATTCAGTTATTGCAGTACTTGCACCAACTGTGGGTATAGGTTGAACTCATAGCAATTTCTGTGCTGCACCCTCAGAAAATACTTCTCGCCCATTTCATCCTTGTTATGTTTTGAGAGAGAGAGAGAGAGAGATGATGTAGCACAGGGCATCACCTTAATTGCTCCAATCCTACACCATGTTAATGGATATTTGGAGACTTTGTGAAAAAAGAGGGAACCCATTCATTTTCATTTGGAAAAGTGGAGCCTTGCCACAAGTCGTAGCAAAAGATTTCTTTCATGTGCGCGGAAAGAGAGGAAAATTAAGTTGATATGAAAAAGAAACAAACAAATTTCAAATCTAGGTTTAAACAAACCAAATAACTCTCCCCATGGAAAATCCAATCAAGTATTGATATATATTCCACATTTCTTGACAATCATGTGATCAAATGTGAGGTTTGTACCTAGTCCACCTCTTTCAGAACCCTCACTTACTGAGACCAAAGGGGATAATAACCTTTTGTTTTTCTCTTCTCAATCAGTTTCAGTGAACATAAGATTAAAGCCCAGCCACAAGAACTACCTGCATAGACAAGGAATAAGATTCTCTAGCCTTTGTAATCCATCCTCTACAAAGCTTCATCCTCATTTTCCCCACATGAAACATGTGAACAGAATGCGACGAGTAGTTCTGTCCATTCATCTGGGAGATAACTACCTGCAATTTAAATATTAGTACGGGTACAATCTGAATAAGACAAGAATTACAATCACCTAAACCTTTTGATAGAGTTGAAAACCTTAATAAGCAAGTGTTAGGATCTACACAAATGACCTGCTATTACGTCCTCTTTGTCAACGTTATCATTAGACTGTGACAACTCACCATACTTTCAAAACTTGATATTCGTGGGTTATTGAAAACAAGTATAAAGTCATGCTTACGTGTCATTATTCATTGATTAAAACTTGGGTAAAAAAACCTGAAATCTTCTGCTAAATTTAATTTCAATTTTGCATCATATGGCTAGGTCCAAGAAAGTTTCATCAGTCCCTTTTCATCAGGTAGGTTCGAGTGCAAAACACTATTTAACATTAATCAAATGACATAACACAGCTGAGTATCTACCATCTTGTTTAGCTCATTGGCGCAAGCCACCTAAGCAAAACAGGTTAGATGGAATTTTTAAATCCATCATTCCATTTAAGAGTTCAGTAAACAGATCCATGGCACTGGCCCCGAAATCAAGTAGCTAAGCATGGACTGCACCAGCCTAACAGTCTAAAACATCATTGGTCCAGCAGATCTTTAGCATGGGTTCAATCTTGGAAGATGGAGATATGTATTCTTTATCTGAACAAGTCTATCCCTAAAGCTAAACCCATCTCCACACTCCCTCTCCTCCCAGGCACGGCTGCAACACACCCAGAACCACTGACAAAAAATACTCAGATTAAGGGACTCATTCAAGCTTGCACGCTGAAGAAACTGGAAGGGAACCTCCTCCATAGAATGAAAAGCAAAAAGAATCAGCAATGCCAAAGTAGTAGCCAGCAGAAACTGCTGGATGATACTAATATTTCTGTTGATACAACCACCAATTTAAAGAGTAACCTGTACTCATGATCATCTCTTACTGTTACTGTTGTGTCTGCTGTGGAGGTAACAACCTCTCTCTCTCTCTCTCTCCACCCAAAAAAAAAGACCTTTCACTCTGAAACCTCTCTTTCTCTACTCTACATCTTTATTTATGATGTGAACTAAGGTGCTCTTTATGTGGGTGTGGTTATATTTTGTTTAACAGACTCAAATTATAAAGTTGAAGGGCTTAATTGACACAAAACATTTAGGTAATTTACTGGTAATATTTTACTCCAGGTAAAAATGCACAAACCCAAGAAGTAATCATTTGAACATTGTGAAATGGATAAAAATAAAAGTATATACAGTAATATTTATTCCACTGTACAATAATGGTGTCTATGAATAATCCTGTACATTTATAGTCATGTTACATCGGTACCAAACAAGTAAGGAATCTCACAATTCAAGAGATCCAACCAAGATGTTTGAGAAATCATAAATGTTTGAAACCCCTTCATTTTCGTTTCCACATTATTCTAATCTAGTCTTCCAATTCCTAGTTTTTCCTTTTGAAGATCTAAATTTTTTGAAAAATCATAATAACCAGCTCCAATTGCTGACTTGGTGAGATTAAACCATATACTTGCATAAACAGAAAGAAGTAAACCTAGAGCAGCTAAGTCTATGAAAACATAATCCTCAACCAAACACGTGTTGGAAGTGTAAATTTCAATGGGTCATGAAATTATTATTTTGCACCTGTAAAATCAACCCATTTTCTAATTGTGAAGGCGCTTATGCTAATGGAGAAAGACGGTGACATACACTGAAATCACTGTTGGATTTCCTCAAAAGTGTCTCCACATAGCTTCCCAATGCAGCAGCTGCAGGAAACATTTAATCAGACTTTTTTTTTCTTTTCCCTTTAGTATCACAGTACGAAAAGATATGATCATAAAAGCTTTTTATTGTAGCTAATGATGGAAATTTCAGCTCAAAGAGAAGGGGAAGAAAGTAAAAAGGTCAAAAGACGTACCAAGCAAATATGTATGTACAGAAAAATCACATCAAAAATCAAGGATACCAACCTGGATCTATAGGACCAACTGTTGTCACGGTGGCCTTTTGGCCATTTGAAACGATATCAACTTGTAAAACTCTTCCAACATCAAAAGGTTCAGGAGCATAAACTGATTTGTTGGCACCTGAAGAATTGGACAACGGTAAGAGTTGAGTTGAGAAACTAGAAGTGACATAATAAAACAACAGGTACTCCTTTCTTGACATTTATTAATTTTCTAGGTAAATTTTAGCGACATGCAGTGCAGATAGGCCTTATTTTATGAACACCCTAGTCTATTCTAAAATGACATTGAGACCCTTCTAGTTTTATGTCCATAGGATTTAATACCCTTGCCATTACACAAGCAAAAAATATATAGTAAATAATACCCCTGCCATTAGGGGCATTGCTAGCAGGGCTTAAAACGCTGATGTTATTGGTATTTTTTTGTGAAATTTCCATACTACCCTCAGTCAGCCCTTTTCTTCTCCACTTCCCTTTCTTCTCACTCACAATCATTCCCCTTTCTTTCTGCCACCCCTGTCTCCCCCTCTTTCAGATCCAAGACAAATCACACCACCTTTTTTAAATCTGAGATCATCAATGACCACCTTTCAACATGGATGACAAGCTGGCAAGCTCCGGCAAACACAAAAACATAAGCACAGGAGACTTTGTGAATGCATTGGAAAACACGGTCCACTCTTTGTCTTGATCACCCTTCTCTCTCCTACTGTACCCATAGGTGCTGAAGAAGAATGACAAGAAGCCTGTGTCCTCCTAAGACCCAGAGTTTATACTCTCTGAACACCGAACCATCCAATTCCAATCCCCATCACCAATGGCTCCACTCCAAGCCCAACCTCCATCTCCCCTTGCCTCCAATTCTGATTCTCTCTCATCTCCTCCCTTTCATCACCGATAAAGCTATAACAAAAATAATTGAGGCACAAAAAGTTATTTTTATGCAATATCGAATTCAAAGAGTCACAAAAAACCCATTTCAATATATTGTTCCCCCTGTCATGGAACAAAGTAGTACAAAAAATTGTGAGGCAAATTCCATTCTAAATCAAAACCGGATGAGTTCTTTGATTGATGTCAACATCGATGACATTATGGTGATGTGTCTGTGCTGTTTGGTTTACGAGGTCATAAGAGATGGTGGGTCCTTTGTGGTTATGGTATTTGGTAGTGCACTTGCAGTGGCAAGAGCTGGTGGGTTTGTGGTATGGTGGTGGATGGTTATTGGAGATGGACTCAATGGCAAATGTAGTGGTTTAGATCAGTGATTGGCGTTGTTGTGGTGGTGTTGGTGGAGCACATGTTGAGAGGCGACATGTTGGAGAAGGTTGAAGACAGGTTGAATTGGATGATGGTAGTGGCTGGAAAGGTGCTGGGTGGTGGAGGGCTAGGTGATGTAGGATAGTTCACAAGAAGGTGAACTGTGTTGGGTGCTGGTTAAGTGTATACGTAATATATATAAATACCAATAAGTAAAGGGTAAATGTGTCAAAGATACTAATTAGGCAAGAATATAATTTACAGGGCCTTACAGTTATCTTTGTGAGGAGACAAAGACTAACAGGTGGCTTCAATGTCATTTCCGAAAATGATAGGTGTGTCCCTAAAATAAGGCCTACAGAAAGGGGTGTGGTTGAAACTTACCCAAAATATGAAAGGATGGAAAATCCAACTAAGATAATAATAGCACAAGGCCAGATAAGGTTTCACAACATGATAAACATTTTGACTTTCGAAACACAAAAAGAACCAAAAAAATTGTCAAAATAGATAGAAACTACATACGTTAGATTGGAAACAAACATGAGATTAAAAATTGTGTTAACATCAAGGATTAAAATTTCATTTTGAAACATCTAAAACATTTCCGTTTTCAAGGAGACCGAAATAAATCAGTGATAGAATTGAAATTCTTAATACTTCGAGGCATTTCATAATGTTTTTAAGGTGTTTTGTCATGTGTCAATGCATTTGCACAATTGTTTCGGAATGTTTCAAGGGATTTCAAGATACTTCGGTATATTTAGATAAATGTTTTGGAAAAATAATTATTAAATTTTTTATTTTTTCATTTTATTTCCAAAACGGATTGAAATGTTTCTAAAATACATCGAAACGTTTCCGTTTTCTTGGTGACCGAAACTTAACATATGATTCAAATACTTGACATAAATTCCTATCATCGAAACCTCATGAACATCAAGGCACCTGTTCAACCTACCATCTCTTCTAGACATAACAACTGTCTGAATTGACAAAAACAATCAACAGTGCCTTTATTGCCGTAAAGTAGCTGCCAACTATTGCAAAAGAAAACAAAAAAGGCAAAAGCATTATTTCTTCTGGAAGGCCAGTCAAGTGACAGGCTATGTTTGTAACAGTCCAACAAGCAGAGGGATTTCACAGGCAAGCATTAAGGATTTGAACCAGATGGCTGAAATACCTGGCAAATCTGACTTTATTTTTTTGGCTGACTATAATTCATTAAAAAGCACCAAGGCAGCACAAGCCATGCACACAGGACATATACACACAGCACAAGAAAATGAATAGTGAATACAAGAGAAGTTCAAAGCATCCCAAAAAGCTACACGCCGTTACACCTCTCATCATCGCCAAAATTCAACAACACTACGCACCAAAACAACACGAATTAATAAAGACAAAAGCCGACTCTGTGATAATGTAAAGGAGGGGAGTTTGGTTAAAAAAAGCAATCTAATTGGCTCAATATGCAAGGCCACCCACTAACTTAATTCTTTCAGTTTCAAATTAATGCCATGATGAGATTATTTAGTTGAAAAAAAAAAGATACTATCATGTACAAGCATAACTAATGCCTAAACTGCATAAATAAATTGGCCAAAAAAAAAAAATGCTGCCTCAAATTTGTGCCTAGCAACAAATCATGTATCATTGCTATTATATCACATAGGCTCTTACTCTTACCATCTCTTTCACACAAATAATTATTTGTTTCGAATGCATGTCATGCATCTAATGGTAGGATTTGACGAAGGTCTTTACTAGCATCAGCACATTTGCTGAAAGATTAATGAGGTTCAACTTGTAAAGCAAGAGGCACACAGCTAAATTTGATGAATGGTAGAAGTTTAAAATTTCCAATAATCATTTCTTCAGAGAGTGTAGTGACGAAACACCAAAAGCAGCTTAGAAATTAGAAATCACAATACTTAATAGCCTATCTGCTTCCCATAACAAGAAGTTTCTTTTGCTAATATAAATATGGAAGTTCTTCTTGTAATGTACCCACTTCTAAGCACATCTAATAATTGAAAATGGCCAACACAAGAATTGAATACATCTGAAAGATTCACAATATATACTAAGAAAAAGCAGTCTTTACTAAATACTAGGAACTTAGAAAAGGCTTTCTGGGTGAAGTAAATATCAACACAAGAAAAGGGTGAAGTGTTTTGCTATCTTTGCCTTGGTTTTCTGCATCTGCAGTATTCAGTCAACGGAGGAAGTGTACATGTGTCATTTTCTTTGGGTGGCACTAAGAAACTACTCCGAATCATCGCATGCTTAATCTGGAAAATATTACAACTACACTGAACTATGCTTTTAATAATCTGTAAATGCCTAATCTTATCATTTACCTTCTTCATTGCCACAATACAGGCATATACTTTGCTAGTCTTCTAGTGGCCAGACCATAGATTCCGGTTTGTAGAAGCCCCTCGCGTCCCACAAACCGTGGTTGCTCAACCCAAAACAAGATCGATTTGCAATCCAGATCACTCAAGTTCCTAACCCCAAATTAACCCATAATCCAGGTAATTCCCAATTATAACTTTAACCCCAATTGTAACCTTAACTGATTACTTACGTATTCTAATCTTTAAACCTATATTTTGAAGTGCGGTGACTTGAATGTGTTTATTTATAGTACAGATGTGCAACCACTAGCTTTTATTATTTACATTCATTAGACAATACATTATCTTGGATTATGATTCATTTTGAAACACTGATCAGAAATGAATAATAAGTATTGGTTGACTATGTATAGATGAATGTATATTTATATATAATTTAATATAATAAAGAAAGCGATCCGAATAAGAGTAATTAGGTGAACAATGACCCAAAAAGATAGACCAAGCCTACCTCCATCACATCACATCGCGTATAAGAAGTATTGCATCGAATACATGTACCCATACCTCCTACCAAATTGATCCACGATCAAGGTAACATTGAGCCAGACAATAATCAAAGCATGTAAGACCATCTCAAAAGTATTCAAGCATTCCTACGAATACACTAAACGATGTATTTATTGCAAAGCAAGATGCCATATGATGAGATTAAACAGAGTAGGAAACAGTAAGACACATATATGTTATTCGTCATGGCCTGTCCTTGTGATAGGCAGGGAAGCCTAGTAAGTACAGAGTGTCATCTCATGGTTATATGTTCACACCTAAAATCAGTGAATTTATATTATTGCTAAAGAGTAGTGAGGAGAAATTAAGAAGCAGGTGTTGGATATAAATCCACATCACAAAGACACTAAATTTACCACCTGATCTTATAAACAAGACGATCAGTAATCAGGTAATTAGAAAGAATATGTATCAAAAAAATCTGACAATAGGTCAGTAATGCACTGTGGCTACGTATTATGCAGCATCGATATATTCTTTTATTTAAGCTGTAAAAAGTCAAACAGAAGCAAAAGAAGATGGAATGCAGACCTGCAATCGGTTCCCTTCGGCTACTATCGCACAGTAAACGGTACCACTGGATTGAACATCTGGAAAGCTCCATCGCTTCATCTGAGCATGGGTGGACTCGCAAAATTGAACCTAAAGTTTCAGAACCACTTAACTCATATAATTGGTGCCTGTTCTCCTCAGCTCTGCGACTCAGGGCCAGCTGCAAAAGATGAGGACGTAAGGCCAACAAGAAACCAAATAATCTGACAAGAAAATGCCCTACAATTCCTTCCATGTTGTGACAATGCAACAAGATTCTACATGCAAACACAGGCGCACACACACACAGTGAGAGTCAGAGAGAGAGAAGGAAAAGTGCAACAACCAATAGACAAATGAACTACATATATCACATATGGAAGACTCTGTAAAGGAATCATCAGAGGAGTAATAATGACAAAAGTTGAAGATGTTAGGTATCTGCAAACTAAGAACCAAGTACTGAGATGGTTTTATCAGAAATGAGATCAATTATCAACTAATTATCAAAACATTTGCAATTACAGTTCTCTTTAAAGCTACTGGGCAGCGTGTGGAAATTACGTATAGGACTTTCTCTTAACAAAAGATTCTGATTAAGATTATAGTCTCCATTAGTAAGCAATTAGCAAAATCCATGTTTTTATGTTATACTCAAATGAAATCATGGTTATAAATTTCCTGAAGTTGAAGAAAACAACATAATCTCGATCAACACTTTACAAACAAACCGGAACAAACGTTCATTTGATGAAATCATCTGAACAGAGAACATTTGGAAAACAACCAAATATATCGACAACACCAGATATTTTAAAGAAACTGGACAACAATTTCACTTATTGTGTGTTACTCTAAAGTCCTACATATGTCTCTGTGTTATTTATCTTGTCCACTTGTGCTTATTACAACATATTTTATCTTCTCTGATCATGCCAAGATGGTGAAGGTAATAGTTAGACGTGCACAGTTTTGTATGAATCTATCAATATTTTGAATCATTCAACCATAAGCAAGTGAAAGAGACTTAGTTCCAATCATGCTAATGGAATTATAAGTACTAAGTTCTCAATCTTTTGATATGACCAATACTAACACACCAAAGACTTTGATTTGAGAATAAATATGAGAAAATCCAAATTCAAGTGTGACACTCGGGTTAAACCAAAAAAAAAATATAATCTTTTTGATATTTTTTTTTCTATTTTTTGTATTTTTCAGTTTCTCAAAAATTACATAGTGCATCTAACTAATGCAATGTTTTCTTCATGCCAAAACATCAGAAAAATCTGTATGTAAATGACAGGCGGCCATGAAGCAAAGCTACGTAACGCGTTCATGCGTTCAAGAATTCTTGAAGAGCTAAACTAATGGTATTTGAGAATGCATTTGTGAATCACATACTCATTATTCTGCACCCAAGATTAATAGATTCTGATAATTGAGAGATTTGGGAATTTAAGTCAGAAAATCATGATGCAGTCTGTACCAGCGGAACTTTCAAAAAAAAAAAAACTTGGAGATGTTTAGGCATGCATTACGTAGATCATGACACACCAATATTTTCTCTACAGACTAATCCAAGCAATTAAGAACAACACTTATATGGTTATATATATGATCATGAATTATGACCAACCAGAGAATTGTTATTTTATTACTGAAAAGAAGGGATTCTTTAAAGCACATAATTTTTTCTCAATGGAATCAGAAATTAGAATCAGCTGGTACAATTGGATGAGGATGCAACTGTGACAGTGATATTGATGAGCTTAAATATTGAAGGACCAGCATAACATCATATAACAAAGGCTACCACAACTTGGGTTACCAAATATCAAAAAGAAAATGATTTTAGTCAGTCTTAAAAAGTCAAAACCAAGAATTAACAACATATACAGTTTTGGGCTACATGTTAAACAGTGTAAGGTTTTCAGATACAATCTCTAAAAGCAAGATTTCCCAGGCAAGTGTTGACTTATGAGAAACTTTGAATCACAATCCCTACAATTTATTTTCAAACTCAAGAAGCTAAAAAAAAGTATTAAACCTCTTTCTGAAGCTTAACCGATATTGTAGACTTCTCTCGAATTTGAATTTTTAGTGCACGAAGCTCATGTTCCATGTCCATCACCTACAAAACAATCCATTCCACGTGTTCTCATAATAAATCAGGTGATTGTTTCATCAAACCTATAACTCGACATCAAAAGTTGTAAGAAAATGGTTTCCTCAACTACTAACACAGAATAAAAACAATGACTGGAAAAAAAATATGAAGGAATAAAAATTTCTGAAAAGTAATTTCGCTGAAGCTAAGAAATTTGCTAAGATAATTGGTTAATCTTATGCCTCCCCTGCTGAATGAAGTCAACCCCGAGGACTAAGATAATTGGTTAATCTAAAATTACCTTGACCTATTTAAAGATATCACCAGCTGTTTTTTCCTGACCTCAACTTCTGCAACAATACTTCACACATCATTCTATTCCTGACATCGTGTATTCATTAGCATATAATAGCAGCATAAACATAGCACTTTGATGCTCTTTAAGTCCACTGCATCTCATTCTCCTAAATATTCTCCAAAGCTCCCTAGTACACTTGTTCAGTCATATAATTAGGGGCACTATTTTACAAGAAGATATAAACATCTAATACCAATTTCAATCTCTTGACAATGGACTAGTCATCCCAACAGACATTGGCTGGTATATTCCACATACCAACTTCCAGTTGTGAGAAT
Organism: Ilex asprella; assembly: GCA_023539305.1. Classification (NCBI taxonomy): domain Eukaryota; kingdom Viridiplantae; phylum Streptophyta; class Magnoliopsida; order Aquifoliales; family Aquifoliaceae; genus Ilex; species Ilex asprella. The sequence goes on from CM042196.1 coordinate 686,549, forward strand.
GTCTGATCTAGATCTGTCATTTGGTGTAATTAGTATGGCCACCTACATTCCCTACTTCCTGTTTATAACACATAACTCAATTTGCATCTGCAACAAACTTAAAGTAGTAATTATCGTTTATAGTTAAACTGACAAAAAAATTGTAAATGCAAAAGTAAACATATGCCTAGAGCAGTGGGCAAGACATATAAAGATAATTCCAAGATATTTAGTGTAAGTTGGGTCATTCCAAGAGATTGTGTATCCTTATTTGAGATTAATCATGATGTTTTTGGAAAGGGATGTAGAGCCTCTATTTGTGGGCATGTGTGATTCTGACCCTTATTTGGGTGGTATGAATGGAAAGGAATAGGAGAATCATTGTTGATGAAGATGAACATGTGGTGTTTCTATGTGATAGTTCATGGCTTCTCTATGGGCGGCCGCAACTAACGAGTTTGAGGATGTGCCACTGTTTCCCCTTATTATTAATTGGATTGTAGCTTGTAGTTTGATGATTACTTTCTTATGGGCATTATGGCACAAGTTTGTTTTGTTTAACCCTTTTTTGTTATAATTATCACTATATTCGCAATAAATTATATGATTTTTTTATAGAAAACATAATTATTTATAGTGTATCTCCAATGTGTATGTGTCCTACTTTTGTGAGAAATGTCGTGGTTGCGTATCCGTGTCGTTTCATATTCATGTCCATGTCTACGCTTCTTAGGTTATGACACAATTTTGTTTTGTTTAACCCTTTTATTCTTTATTTTAGGTGGATTTCTTGTTCATTATATTGTAATATTTTCACTATTTGCTGAAAGTTACATTTCTTATCAAACAGAAAAAATCCAAAGTCACCAAAACTTTCAGTTTCTACCAACAGATTTTTGGTAAGATATTAGAATGAGTCAAATCAAAATGGGGATTTTGTTTCACTCAAACAATTAGACTACTTTTCAACTCAAATTGAGGCTTATGACACTGAGCTGTTAGCTTTAAAAAATGAATCAAAAAATGCAGATGATCCGAAGATTCTATGTCAAATATCAAAATCATATGCGTGGAAGTTAAGATACATTGTATAATTAGGATACGTACATGAACAAGGAAATTAAATTAGTAGTGAGATAATACACAAAGTACAATATCATAACACAAATAAAAGGATTTGTAACATAGCAGCACCACAACTAGCTTGAATGCACGATTTATCAAGTGCAGAATGGTATATCAAAAAGGGAGCTGACATAAACCTACGTGGAAAAAAAACTAAGAAAACGATCATAACAAACCTTGCTGGGCTGATGCAACAGTCTAATTTTTCTAGCCTCTTGAACCTCTTCCATCAGTCCCTCCATTTCCTAACAGCATGAAAAGTAAATCTCAGAGTGCTATATAAAAGTATAAGGTTCATCGTACGAAACATTAAATCTTCGCTCAAGTAAAATTGAATAGTTGTATTGCAATAATTCATAGAAAATACTTGTTTTAAGTCGTAGGATGCCTTCTAAGTTGTAATTATTCATGTCCACTATGTAGGAACTATGAAGCACAGACACTCCCACGAAGGTAACGTGTCCATGTTGGACACCGACACTCCTCAGTCACTCTTGAATACAATACTCTTTTATCCGTGTCCACAATTAAATGATAAAATTTTAATTTTGGACACGTGTCTGACACTTCTTTAGGTCGTGTCTCTTACTAAACAATAAACATGTGTTGACATGTAATTAATAAAGATTAAAAATTTGACTAATAAGTATTTCATACTATGAGAGAACATATAATTACCAAGACTACACATGCTGAATTTGTCCTCAAAATATAATAATAAAAGCCAATGATGCAAAATAGGGGCCAAGGTACTAACAAAGGGCATGGTTGGGCATTGTTTAATCCAAGTTATAAACGAGACAAAGTACACAAAGCATGATCCCTGCAGCTGACACAAATAAATCAAAATCTGCTCTTGGGTGTTTATATACCACTTGAAATATAGTGCTCCCAAAACTCAATAGTACAGATGGCATGCTGCAATCTTATTTTTTCTTTTATGTCATTTTCATACAGTTAATAATTCTCCACAAATCCATTAAAAATTCAGCAATTCAGATAGATGCACAATATATTAAACTTCCTTATGCCACTAATCAGTCAAAAGCTAGCCCTTGCATCTATCATCCCACATCACACTACATGATCCAAAATATCTAAATGTCTACATATATATATGCATAAATATGTATGACTATATGAAACTTCCTGGGTGCTATTTTGAATCTTTAACTCAACTTTTAGAATAAAAATAGGTACCTGCTTTCCAGAAGATCGGGAATTTCTTTCTTGTTCCTCAAGGGCCTCTCCAATTCTTTGCACTACTGCTCTGGCACTCTCAATTTCAGCACAAGCAAAAGATTTTTCTTGGTTGACTAGTTTTTTAGCATCTTCTGAAGCCTGTAAAGAAGAAACAGATTTTTCAAGTACACACATGGATATCAAACAAGAAAATAAAGAAATTGGGCCAGCTAAAACATTCAAATGTAATTTCAAGCATCAAGTGAGAAGAACCATAGGGAGGAAAGAATGGTTATACATCCATCAGCATTGATGAAATCTATAGCGATGCATAGGAATTATTTGTGGCACACCAATGTCAACAGCTACTGGAGATCCATGATTGATTCTTGTTTATCGACATGCAAACCTTAAGTTCAACAATGCAACATTGTTGGCAACTTCAGCAACGTCGCAGTCCTGCCATCTACACTCTACTACTCCAATTCAAGTCGGCCACTTCAAGTCAACTTTTCAATGTGTCAACTTGAGGAGAAATGTTGAGGACCCCATAATTGATGGCTCAACAATCAAATCTCTTGATTGGTGCATATGATTGATTCTTAATTATGGACATATGAATCACAAGTTGATTTCACGACTTTCATAATCAATCATAATGAATTGATGATTCTTTCCATTTGTCATGCTTTCTTCACCCATTAATTATAAGTGTGACTCATCTATAAGATTAAGTGGATATGATCAAAAGATAGCCCTTTGAGTTTTTGTGCTGTGGGTGTAAGTCTTAAGACCAAACCACATTATATGATATTGTTCCTTTGTCTTCCATTTTCTCTCTTCGATCTCTTCATCCAAAATTTAACAGTACATAATTCTTTATTGATGAGTATTTTCCAACATGATCAACTTGTGGAATTTAAAGCTCTCCCTTTTTCACTTATAAATTGATATTCAAAATTCTTCCATCAATAGATTTGTCTACAGAATTCAAACAAAAAGAGCAGGATCGAAGATTACAATCCAAACTTCCTAAATTTCTCCCTGTCCCATATTCCACCTTTTCATTTTGGGATGTTTATTCAAAATGGTCTAGTCTAAAAAGTCAATGTAAATGACTTGAAAATTTCCTAACTTAACCTTATTGGAGTGATTTGGAAAATATTTCATCCATGGGATTTTCTTAATTTTTGAACCTTAATAATGACTTGGAACTTTTTACTTCATGTGAATTCAATAATAAGACCTCTTCTTAAATAGTTGGAATCCCCAAGTGGAGCTATGTATTAAGATAGAGACATAGAGTATTCATGGAAATATGTTTTCATGAGTTTCAATAAAACCTCATAACTAGAATTATCTGTAGTAACTGTCATTTCCTGGCCAAAAAAATTGATACCTACTGCCCGAGTCTTGAAAGCGTAAAGGTGAAACTTTAGGCCTTGTTTATACCTCTATTTTCCTTTAATGCACAATTGTTCTCTCCAATCGTTATGATGCAAGTATGAATAATTTTGACAAATGAGATTCTGCAAATTAGATTAAGCATAGACATTGTTTTGGCCAAATAAGTAACCAATTTGATTTTACTTAATAAAATTACTAACAGTGTCATGAAATTATGCAAACCCAATTACTAAGCCAATGGTGAAGGGAGCACTTGAGGAGGTGCAATATTTGACCTGCTTCAGAAAGTTCACTAGCTTTTTCACTTCAAACTTCTCTTGTATTAATTCTCCTTCTTTTTGAGTCAACTTTACGGCCAAAGCTTCTACCTGCACAAATTGATTGTTATCATTCTAGCAAAGAATGACAAGGGACAATATATATTCATATTTGGAAGAAAATCTAGTAGACCATTAGTTCTGGACAAGATATGATGTGGATAGATATAATAGCAGTACCCAGATTTGTGCATTCATAGTAGAACAGATAAATATGAAACCTTATGACAATTGCATTACCAATTAAATATAGAATCTCACATGGACTGCAGCATAACCAGATATGTTTATGGCTCTTGAAATTTAGGAGAAGATAATAAAACACCAATTTAAACACATTATGACCAAGAAGCACGTTAGGAAATGTCTCGAGCATTGTTAAGACATGTACCTCTAGAGCAAGTCCAACAAAGAAGGTGATAACATATTCCTTGTTAGCAGGTTCTTGTGTTAGAACTGTTGTAAACTTCAAACCTTACATAGGGAACTTAAAACAACTGGCATAGGTTACTTTGACAAACATCCTTTGTTAGGGGAAAACTGGAGAAACTTTGATCCTCCAAATTCCTGTCATGTCACAGTGAGCTGAGACTAAGATATTTGACGGTTAAGAACCAGGAAGGAGGATTGCCAAAATATCTTGAACATAAATATCTTGTTTTCTTGAACATAAATATGCCACTAAGAAAATTCAATACTTTACAGTTCTGCAATGTCTCAGTGACCTGAGATCTGGATTTCACACAATTAAGAGACCTGGATACTCCTGCCCAAGGACCGAATTCATCTGGTCGACTAACATAGGTAAACAAACTATAACTGTGGTATCTAAGAGGAAGCCACCCGACACTAACAAGTGTAATGTAATTAAAAAAAATAATCCATTCTTTATTTCATACCATGAGCAGCAAGCAGGTTTTACAACTTCTACTGACACACAAGACAAACCACAGCTTTTCCTGCCCACTCTGAGGAATGTGTTTACTGACTATTGCAATTAGGGTTGTTAATCAAGCCGAGCTTGAACACTATTTTAGGCTCGTTTATGAGTAAATAGTTAAACAAGTCAGCTCATTTATGTGTAAATTAGTCTCGACAAAGGCTCGACAAGGACTCAATTAACACCCCTAATTGCAATGACTAATGGCATCATTTCAGTAAACTGATGTTTCTAGAATCAAGAACTACTAGAATACATATAACATGGGCTTCACTTAAAATATTTGTATCGCGTATTTAAATTCGTTCATTTACTAGCATGGAAATATGCTCATTGATATGACTTGTGGCATGTTTCCAGTCTAAAGATGTTTCGAGACAATATTAGAGTACAAGCAATATGGACTTCAAATGTGATATGCAATTGAGAGAAAGTTCATACACCAAGAGGACTGGGGCAGCAGATAAGGGAAACACAACTTATTATATATTTGTCGCTCATCTACCCCATATGTCAATTTGTGTTAGGAATTTGTGAGTGACATAAATCAACTAAGATGAAAAGATAAACTCCAAAAAGCACGTAGTCGTGGACATACTCAGGAATGTAATTAACATGGTATGCCAATACGCCATCGAACATATCCAAAGAGATAAACATTTGAATTACCTACAACACCGAAAATAAGTGTAAAAGACTAACCATAGAAATAGCTTTTTCCACATCTTCCTTGTTTAGACCTGCCAGTCGTCCTCTCAAAGATTCCAGTGCATCCCTAAGCTTCTTCAAAAGAACATGTCCCTCTAAAGAAGCCACCTCTCTAAGCTTAGCCTGAATGTCAAGGAACAATTATTTATTGATCATTTGATCATCTATTGTCACTAGATAATGATATTTTTTCCAAATAAAAATAGAAAAGCAAACTGAATGGAAAAAGATCAACTACATAAAAATAGTATAGAATATGAAATCATGTCTCTCTATATTCTTGCAGAAGAATAAAAGTACTTATTGGTTGATGATTAAGAGTCTGGAAGAACAAAGAACTTTGGAATGTATAATCGAGAGAGGGACCTCATCGGATAACTTAGCCGCCGCAGCCAAATTCTTGTCAAATTTACTGGCCAGGTCACGGACAGAGAGACGTTTGTGCTGCTCTGACAGCTGCAGAGTTTCCTCCGCAACAACATCCTTCAGGGATGGGCCCTTGGGGTCCTCCTTTGCCTCATCCAAAATCTGACTATCGGCTCCTATTTTGTATTTTGGAAATCGACTAGAAGCAAAGCTCACATCGGCTGACACCGATAGAACAGCCTGCATCTGTATTTCATCTTCAAGTTCGGGACTTACCTTCGTCATTTGTCCAGTCCTGCGTTCTGTTCATGAAAGTTATACAAGAAAGTGATTTACACAATTCGAAAATCAATGAACACTGTAATGGGTCTCAAAAAGTAAACAATTTCAACAAAAGGGTTAATGTTTGTCATCCCACTAACAACCAGAACCTAATTCAGATTCTAATAATAACAATCAGAAAGAAAGCCAAATCCTGCACTGATCATCACAAACTTCATCAGCAAACTTTTTATTTTTAAGCTACCAATCCTAATATAAGCATGCACTCAAAGTCACCAGGAAACTTCTTGTTTCTAAGCTAACCATGTCTAGACAGATGGTACTTGCACCCAAGCAAATCGTTTATGGACATTCAATATTTGAAGCTACTAGTTGGAAGACAGAAAAAAGGAAACTGTTAAGCTGGGTAACCAGAAAATGTTAATTTTGCATACATTTTCTGTTACTGCAAAACGTGAATTTTGAGAGTTTTGAAGGAAAAGCCCCACTATACTAACAAGAAGGAGATTACTGGCAATATAGTACAGAAGTATATAAAGAAGGCATATGATGAGTCTATCTAAAGTTGTAAGATAGCTGATGACAAAAGACAACTATATAAAAGCCATCTTAAATTATCCTTAACAAGCATTTTCAATTACAGACTAAATTATGGAGTTTTAGCCCCTTGCTAGGATATCTATAGCACAGGAAGATCATAAATACTGTGCCACAAACTCTTTCTGATTGCGAACCATGGTAACCTAAAAGATACAAATTTCAAAAAAAAAAAAAACTGAAAACAATTTTTTTTGAAATAAAAATACTAAAACCAACAATAAAAATAATTAACAAAGATGTAGCGATAAGAAAAATGAACCTTTTTTCAGCCCCTAGAAAAATCAAGAAAAAAAATTTATGGTCCTTGGAATAAAACGGAAACTAATCGCCAATTATTACTCCCAAATTTGCTCCAAATTGGCAAATGCAGTCTCTAATTTCAGTTCTGACAACTGCATTCCCACAGTTTTATCCACATTTCCCAACTTCTCCAAACAACTCGATACGCACCAAATGTAAGATATACATATATAAGCACAATACAACTATGAAGCTCAAGAACAGCAAATCAAACAGAATCAAGGCAAAATTGCATATTGCTCATAGTTAAAGCAGAATCAATAAAAATAAAAATAAAAAACTACAACAAATTAAACTAAACCTTCATAAATTGGAAGCGAGGTAGATAAAACACAGGAATGGAGCTAAGAATGTGTACAGGTACTTACAGATCACAGTACAATGTACTGAATCCTACACATAAATATGGCACATATTCATATATTCTTCGATCAGTTTGAGAGAGAGGGAGAACGAGAGAGAGAATATGGAGAAAGGATGATGTACACAGGTAAGAAGAAGAAGAAGAAGCAGAGGAGAGAAGTCTGTCTGCTTTTTCAAAAGCAAAGTGAAAAGGAAAAGCCTGACCAGTCACCAAAACCTCTCTCTCTCTCTCTCCCTCCCTCCCTCCCTCCCTCCATTTATGTGTACAGCTTGAAAATACTCAAGTCATCATTGTAAATCTGTTAAAAGGTCTTGGTCAAATAGTAAAAAGGGCGACCAGCTAAGGTCACGCGCTGACCCCACCGAGCTTTTGTGGTCCCACATACAGCCTGAACAGCGCAATTATCAATGTTGTATGTTAGGCGCGTGGAACGTGCGCGTGGGATTTGTGAAACCTGTTTTGGCGGGCCGTGTTTTGCGGTTAGGTGATGTCTTTAGATTCCGACTTCATTGTGCGCGTAAACTACGAAATTGCCATCATTCTATTACCTCAGCCACTATGCGACGTCGTATTCATTTGGTGTTATAATAACGAACAAGAAGTATAGTGTCGTACTCGCCCTTCACAAAACGATAGTGTAGTCTGTCGTTTTCATACCAATATTAGAAATTTTTTTACTCTAGGAAATTTAGGCTTGAACTGTTCATGTTGATTTTATGCATACTTCTTCATCCAAACATTGTCATCTCGATTCCACTTATAAAGACTCTTCACTAATACTTTTTTTTTCTTTTTTTTCATCATTAATTTCTTAATTATTATGGTCCTATAGTTTCTTTTTAGTGGACAACATACATGGTAGATTTTATATTTAATTTTATATGTATTTATTAGCTGATAAAATATTTGAGAATGTACAAATTGTCTACCTAAATCTATATTATAAATTTTTCGTAAGTGTATTACTCTAAAAAATGATTTTACATAAATTGTTTAATGTTAAAAAAATCTGCACTTATAATGGATTAAAGTTGTTTACAAGATGGGTGCAAAAATTAATATACAAAGTGATGAGCTCAAAATTAACTGAATCAGGTTCAATGAAAATAAACCAAGAAAGCTCAAATGATTAGTATCCAGAAAGGAGTCCAGCTCACCAGGTCCAAAAGCAGACCAAGATGCCAACGCCCATGGACACCAAAGGGGCGCCGCCCAAGGGCTGGCTCCCCTGTTCATCCTTCGCCCTATTCTCTTTGTCACTCCAACTCAAATCCAAGCTCAGGATCAAACTTAACCTAGCTCAAGATCCTCCTCCGACGGAATAGGGATACGAGGGAGAGAATATCTAAATATGCATGGAGATCTAATCCTACCATAACTGTACTTACTAAAATAGTAGAAGTCCTCTCCCTCACATCACTGTCTCACCGCCTCACTAAACCTATATAATGTATGTCCTCTCCACATAAAGGACATGACCTTGAAACCTCACACATCTCTCTACACACATTGTTTTCTCTCTCTCTCTCCCAAAACATTGTAAGACTCTGGAGTATATTCTCCTGGTGACTCTTATTCATCAATAAAAATTTTCGGCCACCGCTACCGTTTTCGAGAGTGGAGTAGGTCATCTAGACTGAACCACTATAAATCTGTGTGTTTACTATTATTTATTGTTTTGTCATTTGATTGTCTATTTACTGCTCATTAATTATACTCACATATACTCGACTGTTAATTTTACGCAATACTAATTTGTGCATCATCACAAACAAAACAAATTGTCATCACACATTATTTTCTCAACCAAAAACATGTTAAAATATTAATATGGCTGGAAGATAGAGTTTCCTTGAAAAGTGCTTTTTGATGGTTTTTCCTTTTCATATCAAGGGAAAGCAAGCCACGCCTTTTAGTTGAAGGGTAAAGCCCTTGAAAGAAGAATTGGAATAAGGAGTAGTTCGGATGGGCGGACTTAAAGAAAATAAAAGTTTTTGAGGAAATTGCATACCTAGGTAGCATAGAAGAATCAAGTCCTTTATCATTAGAAATTATGTGAGCAGTATGAGCTTAACAAGAATGAAGGAGGCCAACCAGAAAAGATTATTGATCGGTAAAAGTCGAGAATTACGTGATGAAAGGAAGGGCATAATAAACGCAAGGTTCTCCCATCGAATATTAAACACGAAAATAAGGGAAATACCATATCATGACCGAAAGGTAGAAAATGTTATTTTTTAGGAGGAGGAAGTGACTCGAAATGCTCTCCAAAGAACTATATCTGGAACTACATTCGTTTCGATCAACTATGATTGGTTGAACAAGTCTTTCAACGAAAATAATGTTTTCAAGGCTTCAAGAATGACACGTGGAGAGAATACCCTAGAAAATAATGTTTTCTTTTAACTGATAGTAAAAGAAAAAAAGTTTCATATAGATATTTATCTGACAAATGCATTAACTTATTTCTTCATATAAGGTCTAGAATCTAGGTCATAGAGTCATTACCTTATCTTTAGACTGTCCATAAAGACTAAAACAAAGTGTTTTCATGAGCATGGGTGGAACTATATGCAGGCCATGCCCCTCTCGAAAAAGAGTTTTAAGAAAAAACCCTACATATATAGGGTATTAATTGACTTTTGTACAATTTTATTAGTCTCATATCTCAAGAATTGTGATCTAATAGCAAAGGCATAATGAGTGAAAGTCTAAAGAAGTTCAAGGAGTTACGGGTTCAAATCTCAAGAGTAATGGAGGGTGTAATCTACAAGGCTTTATTTTCTATTTGTGCCTCCTCTTGGCTATTAGTTTTTTCATTTTTTATTAGATTGTTAGATTACATTTTGAAATTTCGCTGAAATGGTAGGATTAATTAGTGAAATTTGACATAAATTGAATTATAGTTGTCAAATTATTTGATGAATTGTTTGTGAAATTGTTCACGACGTGATAGAATAAAATTTAAATTGCAATTGATTATAAGATGAAATTAAAATGATATTATAATTTCTTCATATGAATGTATCATAATAAGCAATTATGTTCGACATATAGTTTATACTAGGAGTAGTCTTTATTAAAATATTTGTGAGTTTTTGGGAGAAAATTAAAAAGGTGTGAAATAAGAATGACAACAAATGCTACCAACTCAAAGTTAGTGATTTCTGGTTAAAAGACCTCATTCTAAATAGTTACGATCTTTTATAAAGTCATCGTTAATATATTTTGGTTAAGAGACACTATTTCAAATGATTATACCCCTTCATAAAGTCACTCATGATATATTCTGTATCAAAAGACATCATTTGAAATGATTGCACCATTTTTCGAAAAGTCACCCATGAATCTACAAATAGGTGGTGTTTTAGACTCCATAAATATACCATTGAATTATTATATACTTCCTACTAGAATTACCCTCTTATTCTTTTTTCTCTCTAGCCTCACAAATTCACATACATTCATTCTTTTCTTTTCAACCTTGTATTGTAATTTATGCAAAGTTACAATATTAGAAGTTGATTATTTGATTTTTTTAAGGTATTCGAGTATTGTTTTTTGTAATCAAGTGTAATGCGCATGCAATTTTGAAGAGCGTCATTGTAACTTGAGAATAAAATTGTGGAATTACCAATGGGAGGAACAAATACTGCTTTCAGGAAAGTGCTCTCGTACACGATTTAAAATAATTTTTAGTGTTACAGTGTAATCCCTACAATCAAGTTCTCCATTGAAATGACAACCCCAATTTCCTATCCCACCCCACTCCTCTCCCCTTTATCTAGAGATTATAGGTAGAAAAAGTACTCATTTGAGTGGTTATATTTTTAGGAGAGAGTACAATTTCTTTTCTTTTTTTGGGAAATATTCTAACCAGTGGTTACAAAATTGAGGGGTGTGTTGATTTTTCATTGAGATAAACGGATTAGATATTTTAGAAATTTCATAATTAGAGACATTTGTGAAGAAACACCATTCGGAGAGATATCTACCCGATTTGGAAAGAAACACCAAGCTGGATCTTCACTCTATGTGATATCTACCCGTTTATTTGATTATGTTATATATACATAGATTGGGAAAAAGAAAAAAAGACATAAAACCATGACATCAAGCTCTTCGCCAATATATGCATCATAAGGCAATTTACTAGCGAGGATCCGTGGTGACCTAATGACTCCACACATCGCTGTTAGAATTTTAAATCACAGGTTCGAACCTCACCGATACCTTCCCTTGTAAGAGTTTCAAACAGTGACCCCAAAAAATTCAAACAATTCACTAGCTTAGAGGCTTTATCAAGGCCCAAGGGATTAATGTTACAAAGTCAAGAAAATATAGTGTAAATTTTCATTTCTTAGATAAATATGAGGTGGTCTTTTAGTAATTATCTAAGACAATGCTTAATTATGAAATGTTAGTTGAAGACAACAACTTTAAGCCTTTGGGTTCTATCATCTAATCATTACACTCAAGTAAAGAATGTTTAATGTCCAAGGAAATGTGTAATTACATTCCCCACGTGAGATTCACCTTCCAATGAAACGATGCCACGTTGACTAATCTCTCATTATAAACTCCACCAAACATGGAATAACAAGAACATTGTGGGTCTAATGTAAATGGTTGAAATGATGGTTCCCATGGGGATATAATAGCTGATTGACAAAGCTTGCTTTGAGCTTTAGATTGTTTATTATATGTGGGTGGGGGGCAATTGGTAGGTAACATAGCACAGCTTATTGTCCTTAATCATTAATTAACTGTTGAACTATCATTAAATTTGAGATGGAATCTTGAGAGCTTTTCAATTGGACCTTCCTCCTAGAAGGTGTTGGGACCTTTTAGACCATCCTTAATTTATTGTGATGGGAATAATACATAAACTTACAAAAATATACACTTTTTTTAACTGCATTTAACTTATTGATATGATATGGTGACCGTCAATTATGTCGGGGAAATCGGGTTTGTGTTAAAAAATACTTCACTCATACCCAATTTATTTATTAATTTGTGTCTAACGAATCATGTTATATTAAGTTTGTGTCGTGTATGAATCGTGTACAATCGGTATATACACGAATCATATCTTGTATTTCTTTTGATTAACTTCATTCATACCCGATTCGTTTATTAATAGTGTCGTGTTGTGTCAGGTCCACTCATTTACAAAACGAATGACTTAAAGAAGACTCAAACCTTTTAATTTCGTGTTGTGTTAACATGTTGTGTCATATTTTGACACTCGCCAACAAGATATTACATAAACAACTTAAGATCACAAAGCAATTAACATTTAGGATAAGTCTATTGAGATTTCTATTTAATTGAATTGCACTTGTTGATTGTACAAAAAAAAAAAGTCATATAAAATAATATAATAAGAAAATCTTATTTTGTGTCAAAATTTTATAAAATTAAAACAGAAGTAAAATATCAAAAATTATTTTTCAATACCCTAAACGGACAAAACTGAGTGGTTAAGATTGGACAGACAAGGAACGGACATGATAATTCTTATCCCTATCCTTGACAATAGAAATAATTAATTGTGTTAAACATCATCCATATTTTCTGGTTTTGTGGTCTATGGGTCCAGATTTCTTTAATGACAATCCTCTAGAATATTTGTAGGTATTGATGTTATGTTTGAGCCTAATAACCTTAATGTTGTACGTTCGAACTTAAAGACATCAACTTTATATGCAAATAATGTTAACAAATTAGAAAGTGCCAGCAAACCTTAGTAGTAAAATCTCTAGATAATTGAGTTAAGAAGAATTACTTTTTTTTTGGGGAGGGGGGGGAGGACAAAGTTGGGAAGGGTTTTGAATATATAGGGAAAAGCTACCCTTTTTTATGAAGCACATTGAGTAGGGTTTATAATGTTTAACACAATCGATTAATCTGATATAAAATTGACATATAACTATTTATATGGGTTTATCCACGTGCTATGAACTTGATTATACATAATTATAAATGAGTTCTTCATAAGTTGAATAAATTTTAATAAAGACACGACACAGATGCATAAAAGTTTAGTCCCGATCTTGTTTATTATCAACGTTACATTGAGTAACAAAAGAAGAAAAAAAAACTTACTAACTGAAAAGTTGAAGCGTTATTAACGAGTTTTTGGTCTAATGATACCCTTTACCTTGTAAAGGCTTAGATTTCATGAGGTCAAGGGTTCAAGTTTTTTGGCCGACAAAAGTGTTGCTGGTTGGTAGCACGAACTTCAGTTGCTTAAATGAACAGTATCCAAGTCTTTGGTGTGGGTCTGAATCCCTATCGAATAGCAAGTTCTGATTTAACTGCTGCATGCATTGAGAAATCGATTCATACACTTATAATTTGCCTTCGATTGTACTCAAACTCACAAGTCTAAATGACTAAGTCGTCTCTATGTCATCAAAGACGAATCATAAATTTCTTTCATCTTCTTAAAAAAAAAAGTGCTACATACAGTTTCCCTCTAGTCCTCGTTTCTTTGTTTGTCATTCACCTTGGTGGCCTATAAAGCAATAAAGGTTGTTAGAAGTTTGTTGTGTGATAGACTTTTTATGCCAAAGAGGAGTGCTTTTATTTTTATCTTTAAAGCCTTCATATGCCCTCAATGTTCCCAGTCAACACCTCACATACAGTCAACATCTCACATGGTAGGTCCTCCTCTGGCTGCGGAATATGTGGTACTACCAACTTGTTGGCCCCTATGTTTGATGCAAAATGCAACACGACAGTTTATCCTCTAACACGAAATTTCACCACGCAGACATACATGAAGACCTGGGTAAATTAAGCTTGTCAATTGGTCGAAAAGATGCGAATTTTGAGTTGTTTAAGTTGAAATTCGATATTTTGTATAAATTTCGGTCACTGTTGTTATCAAATTTTACATTTAATACGAATATTTCGTCTTTAACGACATATCTATATTTATAAAAACTAACTTATGCAATAGAGACCACTATACATATAGGAAGACCTGACACCAATAAATTAGGCTCGGGATGGTTTCGACGTAGGTTACTTTTAATTTGTAGTGAGCTGCCGTTTGTTTGGATGATAGGCAGACTAGCATGCCGTGAGTGTCCAAGTAGGGTGGTTGAACAAATACCGCAGCCTTACCAAACACAAGGATACTAGTAAGAAAGCTTTGCTGCACCAGCCAGCCCTTTCACTCTTCCTTTTTGTTCTCTTAACATTATTTTTACAGCTACAGATTTAGCGTCAATCAATCATGTATCATCGCTTATCAAATTATATTATGCCGGAAACATAAATAAGATTCAACTGATTCCTTTTCAATGAGAACGAACGTGGCGTCCCATATCCACATGTGCATATAACTTGTTTATGATATTTCCGTCAATTCTACACATGCACTTGCCCAAAAACTTTTTAGACTATCAACTCTAAAATAGGACGCGTCCCTAATTTTTCCAATTATATTTGTTGTTCAAGTCGAGTAGGTTTGGGCTGGGCCCAAAGTATGCATGGCCTATCTTTGGATTGTGGCAACCAGCTTTGTAGAGAGCGAAGCGGCGATGGAATTGAAGGTGAGCTGGAAGAAGTTGTTGGACTGTTAGGCTTCGACCCAAATGTATCTTATTAGAATTGGTTAAAATAAAATTGGGCCCCACAATATTCATGCTTAACAAAGGTTTTTTTTTTCCGAGAGGATTATGAATTGGGACCCGCAATCACTATTGCAAATAATCCAATTCTACATAAGATTATTAAAACCCACCTAGATGTTGGTCTTCAAATGTGGGGGATTGGACTTTGTTTTTTTGTTTATCAGAATTGAATTATTAGTGTGCTGTCTGTCACGGGCTTGGACTCTCCGGAACCTTCACTCTAGAGTTCTCCGGATCCTTCTAGAAATGGGCCGTGACATCTGACAGTATTTTTTGAAATGACATCTGATTAGAGTAATTTCTATTTAAATTTATTCCAAAAATCCAATTGCATGGGTTTAAACTGATGTTACCTAGGGGGTGTGTAACACACCACCCTCCACATGATATAATATTATTCATTTTGAGCCCACAGACTCTCACGATTTTGTTCCTCCCAGTACTCCTGGGAAAAGGTCTTATGTCATGTAAGCTGAGAGGCTTACTTATAAACTCAGCAACTTTTTCCTCTCTAACCGATGTGGGATACCAGGATCTCACAGGGTGAAAATTGGGTGGGTCAACCCTAGCCCAACCCTAATCTTGTCCAAAAAAATCACAGTTTCAATTAAGATTTTTAAAAGTTGGATTGAGTCTGGATCAAAAAACTTCAACTTGAATTAATTCGGACAGTATTCAGGTGGTTGTGTTGGGTTCAACCTAACCCAATCAATGAACTTATCAATTTGGCCCAAGAGTATCTTGCTGAAGCTGACTAGTTCACAGTGGGCCTCACTCTGAGACCCCATTACATTTTAGCATGGGCTCGCTCAACTTTTGCTCTAAACAAAATGTGGGCCTAAAGGAGAAAGGCTAAATCTACTAATTACAAGTGAAAATTGGTGTTGACTCTTCTTGGATAGATTTATAATGATTTGAGTCTATCAATAAAACTTATTTGGTGATAAATCTATTTTTTATCTTATTAATAAGTACTTAGTTAACTATTTTTTTAAATCTCAAAAATACCCTTAATAGTGCTATTGTATTCAATTATAAAAATCTTAAAAATCTTGAAAGTAGTTTTAAATTAATTTCTTAAATTAGAAATTATTATCTCTTAATTTACTCCTAAATTAAAACTCAAATTTGTATTCTCTCTCTCTAGAAGAAGATCTTCTCATTCAATAACATACAAACTTTTCCAATAACAATTACAAATCGTAATGTAATATATTTTTTCTTCTACATAGTAATATCAAATTTTTATGCATAGTAACACAATGGCTTTAACAAGACTCAGAAGAATATATGTTGCACAGTAACATTAATAAAAAAAAAATTTACACAGTAATATCAATGAAATATTTTTCCCTTCATAGTAACAAATTTTTCTTACTTTTCACAAAAATACAGTTCACAAATCAAAAAATTACATTATTTAGAATAGTAATACATAATCATCAGTTGAATTAGGACACTCATCACCATTTTTGTAAATTTCAAGACATCAAATATGTAAAAATAATTTTTTCTCCTTATAGTAATGTCAAATGTTTCCCACAAGTAACACAATTAACCATTTTTTGATTGTATTACATAACAAAATATCAAAATTTTTGAAACCTATATCATTTAATTTAGTAACAAGGAATCGCATTTTGAAATTAGGAATAAAAAAAATAATAAAAATTTTGAAAACTTGTGGGCTTCTTCATCTAGTAATGGATTCGAATGCTACTATTTTTATTTTCAACTTTGTTCAATGTTCCATATTGCGATTTTTTATGTTGAGCATGTTACTATTTTTGTTGAAGATGTTATTATTTTTGTTGAACATGTTAATATTAATATTGTTATTTTTTAAAATATTAATATTATTTTTTAATGTTTAAATGTTACTATTTTTTTATGTTTAAATGTTACTATTTTTTTGTATTTAAATGTTACTATTTTTTTGTATTTAAATGGTATTATATTTTGTGTTTAAATGATAATTTTTTTGGGGTATTTGAATGTTACTATTATATATATATA
>CM042196.1:792751-814125 GCA_023539305.1 Ilex asprella
CCACTCCACCACCCTAGCTCACCACCTACAAACCATTATTATTGCCTTCAACATGTCTACATTCCACTCACCACCCCCTGTCACAATCACCAACCAATCAACCAACCAACCAACACAATTATTGCCACTTTCATCTTCCATTGTCATTTTTCATCGTTGTCAATATTCCACCATAACTATCTCGCCATTGCTACCACAACTCTACATTCCCACCACCAATGCCACTAACTTTACTCTTACCATCATTGGCATCAGTCTGAACACTATTACGCTACCCCAACCACCATGATGGTGATCACGATGGTAACATGGAGATTGTAAGTTGTAAGGGTAGTAGCCGTGGTGGTTATGGTCAAGTGGTGAAGGTCGTGGTAATTAGTGGTAGGGGTGGTTATGGTATTAATGATGGTGGTTGGATGGTGACGATGGTTGCAACAGAGTAGGTGACAATAAGTGATGGGCGGCAGTTTCAGAGGAAGTAACAATAACATCGAGTATGGTGACAGTGGTGGGATGGTTGAGAAAGTGATGGTGATGGTGGGGTGGTGGTAGTGCCAACACTGATTTGTCTAGGGCAGTCGTGGTGATTGTTAATTATAGTGATGGTGGTGGTAAGAATAAGGTAGTTGTGGTAAGATAGTAAAAGAGAATGACAAAATTAAAATAATAATAAATTTTAAACTTTAGTTCATTGAATTTGTCATGTAATTTGATTCAAATGAGTACTTAAATTTTAGTGAATATCAAATAGTTTGTAGATTAAAAAAACTAACATTCAACACTTAAAATTCAGTATTAAGTTTTCAATATATATATATTTTTTTTGGTATTGCGGTCAAGAGTGTCCAAGTCAGTTTATGCGTATCTCGACTAAGAGCAATGTTATTGAGACATAATTTGGAGACAATGAATTGTCACAAATGAAATGATAATGAATTAATTTAATGATACAATGGGACACATCATTAAATATATTTTACTATCATTTAATTGGTGACAACTCATTATGTTCTCAAATTATGTCTCAATAGCATTAGTGCTCAATTAATCCCTTTTACGGCTCGGTCAAAGGGAGTCCATCCCTGGGACTAGAAAATTAATGATGAATAAATTTTTCATGACTTGTCCTCAAGAGAGTTGCTAAATTTACTGAATCACGTAATTTTCAATTTTATCAAACGCTACCTTAGATTAGTCATTCCTAGACTTGACACACATTAACATCCAACTCTTATTGGACGAAAAACTGTGGGCATGGTGGTAATTTGTCTTGTAATTCTTAGGTTTCATTGTGTATTTCAAATGCCAAGTGCCCTTTATCTTGTATCATTTGGAGTTGGACATTCCTTTCCTAATCAATGAGGGTTACTCGCATGCATGAGCCCAAGGAATTTAGAGAAACCGCTCTAGAAATCAATTAACAGAGCGTGTCACCTGTGATCATGGTGCGCATAGGGGTTGCAAATCCTTGAATTTTGGCCTTGTGGGTGCATCTGCATCTGCATCTACTACTTTTTCTATCTACCTTTTACTCAGATTTCTCTCCTTATAAAAGAACAACCTCTTCACCATCCTTCTCTAGCTAAACTTATGTTTGAAGCAAATGAAGACTGTCAAAATGAAGTTGCAGCTTTATCTCTGATGAAGGTTACATTGCTTGTAATGATTTAGTATATGCATTTTCTGATATACCTAGAATTTTGCCACATGCATTGACAAAGTAGATCTACGTAGCAAAGTTGATAGTGTAGATAATGGTATTAAAAATAACACTTTAATGCATGAAATTTCTACTACTGTAAAGTTAAAATAAAGTCAAATATATGAAGTCTAATCACTCCTGCAGCTGCAATCAAGGATATTGTTAGGGGACTACATACAAGGATCAATATAAAACTCCATCTAAGATAGCTAGTGACAAAGTAGGGTTTACTAAGCTTGAATATTATCAATCTTCAAACAGGAATTGGATCCGACATTTAGGCTTTAGGATGACGGTTGTCCTTATCTGCGTTCCCTAGATCCAACGTTGTACTATCTTTTAAGTGCTAGACTTATGTAGTCAATCTTTGTTAATAAAAAAAGATTTCTTGTTCTAAAATAGACTTTGCACTTTTAATTATCTCAATTTAATTACTAATTTTATGTCAATAAAGTCATTTTATTTATTTCACTCATTTGAACAAACGAAGACACATGACCTGAACGACCATATGATAAACATATGGGCTTGCCTCCATTTGTTCTAATGAGTAAAATAGACAGAAAGACTTTATAAATATCAAATTGATAAATGAAGAATTAAACTAATTGAAAGTTTAAAGACCATTTTTAAATAGAATGTAATGTTTAATCGCTAATTATAATATTTACCCAATTAACAATGCAGTCAAAAAGAGGGAAACTGGTGTAGAACTAGGGTGGTTCAAAATTTCGTTACTTATCCTTTCTACATAACTCTACCTGATTATTGGAATTTCGCAAAATTTCGGCCAATCAATAAAAGAAATTTTAGTATTCTGTTAAATCGCGGATAGGAATGTGAAATATTCATAAAAATTTTGCATTCTCACCTGATCTACACATATATTTAAAAAAAATTAAAACTAATATATTTGGTATAAAACGATGTCGTTTTATAAGCTCATATTACGAGATTTATTGTATTTCTTTTAGTGTTATGCGTTTATTGTGTTGGTTTACATATTCTTATATTATATTTTAATAGCCTAATTGTAAAAGTAGCCCAAAAATTTGGTAATTGAGTTGTTAAAATGATCCAAAAATTAATAACTTAAAAACTGAAAATATGAGAGATATTTTGTATTCTTACTCGACTTTTGAGCCAATTTTTTTGTATGGAATTCGACTCAAAATATTATCCTTGATCAAAGAAAACCGGCTAAAAAATTGACCTTCTATAATTCATCGACTCATAAGATAAAATCTATTATTTCCTGGTCGTCGACTAAGGTGAACAGCCTATGTAAAACACAGGGCATTGCTACAATATCCATGGTGCCGACAACTTTAATGAATAATATAGGAGGGCCTCGTGACCTGTTTAGTACAACAATCTATTCTCATTATATCACTCTCACACACACGACAATCCAAAATATAGTTTTTTTTTACCATGTTTTTGTCTTGATATCATTTTTTTTAATTTATTTTCTAAAATACCTTTTGTTTTCAAGAAAGAGTAGTTTATTCTTATAGTTTCCAACGTAAAATTGTATTTGCAAATACTTTTTCAATTGAAAAAACCTTGAATGTCTGGCTCTTCCTCTTGATGGTTCAATTAACGAGTAATTTAAATCTAACTATTCTACGTTTTTTTATTACATTCATACGAAAAGAGAAAAAAAAAATCGAACGCAATGATTAACACTAACTTATATAACCACACAAAAAATAGAAGGAAATCATGTGAAATTTTTCTGTATTTTCGTGTTTTTAATTAATTAATTGTTTTTGAAAAAAAAAGAAGAAAAAAAGTAAATTCTATGAAAAATCATTTACAAGAAAGACCAAGTGTTTGGGGTGGGCCATGAAGGTGGGTTTGTGAACATCAGAATGTATGTAGGCTGTTGTGGTCACTTTCTTTGAAAAAATGATGTTGTCCCTTCTAATCAGTAAATGGATGTCATGATTTAGGCCCCTTTAAAATGATCCCCACACCATTCTATCAAAAGATAAAATGTTATTTCTTGAAATTTCTTCATTGAAATAGGAAGATAGCTCAGATAAAAAATAGAGAAAAGTTAGTTGGATAAACAAGACAGAGATCGCCTGCTTGATAATGCTACCTTGGGGAGTATACAAGGAATGATTTCAAATCTAGAGGTTAATTGTAACTCTAACAACTCTATGTAAGTTTAAAAAAAAAAATTGCGTAATATATACATATTCAATTTGACATATGAACGAATATATAAGCATACGTTTCATGCTTTGTTTGAGTAATAGCAATCAAAGAGAGCTAAGAAATTTCATTTGAATATGATACCAAAGCATGACGAGTGGAGAAACAACCTATAACAAATGCAAGTTTGGTAATCGATTATATATTCATTGATCCAGAGCATTGGTTTATTTAGTGTGCATTGTTTGTAGATGACATATCAAAGTAGATCTAACTAGAAAAGTTAATAAAGTAGGTGATGTTATAAAAAAGGACAATTAATGCATGACACTCTTGTTATTATAGAGTTTAAGCATGATTAAATGTATGTAATTGTATCACGCATACAATAACATACCCCCTACAGCTACAAGGATTGTCATCAGGTTCATGTAAGATGATAGTACATATAACAATTGTACGACGAGAGTTTGCATTGTATATCAACGAATCAGATTTTAACCGATTCGAATCTAATTTAAAATTATCCAATCTAATTATTCAGTTGATTCTATTTTCATATTTCATATTGAATTTTTTAAAAAAAGTAAAAATTCAATATGATTTAAATAACTTAAATATGTTGAATGTTTAAAAAACTTGTATGAATTTCATATACATTATATTAAATCATCAATCCTTTCTGTCATATATTTGTATATTGATGTCAATATAAATCAGATTGGAGATTGGTACTTCCTATATTTTGTAAAATTGTAAAAAACAAATTCAAAGTTAGATTGAATTATCAGTCAAAAATTTCAAGCTATATTGCCTAATAAGATGTAGATTCAGATTAAATTCGAGATAAAATTCAAATCCTTGACATGCCTAATACCAACTAATCTTAATGATGCATAGTTGAGAAATGCTCTATTATTGAAAACACAAGTAATTTAATGGATTTCCAACATTTATCAACCGACTTGTTGATTCAACCAGCAAGAAAACCATAATCAAAGTACCAAAAAATAGTCTAAAAAGGCTCAAATACTCTTTGATGCTTATTGTCTCAACTTGTTTTGTATTGTAACAAGTAGGACTGCATGTTAAACAATCCAAGCAACTCGAGCAAGCTTGACTCAACTTTGATTCATTTAAATTGTAAAATGAATCGTATTTGATAAGTTTAATGTCCTACGTGCTTGTGGTTCAATTGATTTTTCTTCTTGGTACTGCAAAATTAATGTTTTTTTGGAGACAAATAGACCCACCACTTCTCAAAGTTGGGGTTGTTGATCTGTAAAAATGTTGTTGAGTGCATACAGCTTGTATGCAAACAGGAAATATCAAATCCTTAGATGGGCATTGTCGCCATGAGTACACACTTCATGATTAACACCAAGACTATGTCAAACTTTGAATTGCTTTGCAAGGAATTAGGGTTTCTCCTTTTCAAAAACCCTCCTGTCTTCTTTGAATTTCTATTTTTTCTTTTTTCTCATTTTTTTTTCATTTTTGTCATTTTCCTATTTTCATTTTTTTCTTTAATTTTATTTCTTTTTCATTTTTTTTAATTTGTTTCTTTTAGTTCATCATTTGGTCAAAGTGATGGTGTAAGCATCATTGGAACATCAACTGCTACATGAAAGTTTTCTCATAATGGGCTTCAAATGGCCACCCTCATTAATGGTTAATCATTTTTAATGAGCCCATTTGACTCACTTTATATTGGTCCTGTCCTCCCACAAGCATCATTACCAGCTTATGTTGAAATCTTTTTGGGGTTAATACTATCTATGTCTAAATTATAGCTACATCACTTATAGTTAGGCCTAACAATACAGATATTCCAATTCCAATACATATATATATATATATATATATATATATATATATATCTTTTTGGTCTTCGGTAAATCACTGCACTCCATTGTAGTTCATATACTCGTTTTGGATACCACTCTAGCATCATGTGTCAGTATAAAAATTATAATTTCATGCAAGATTGTTCATAATACGACTATCACTCTTAAACTGACTAACGTTTACTATTGACTTATTTCAAGAAGTTAAAATAAAAAATAATTGAAATAAATAAATTTTACTATCTCCATCCCATCAACTAAAAGGAATATATAATAATACCAATAATAAAGTGAAAAATCATTTTCAATAAATAAAATACCTACTATAAGAAAACAAATACAACCAATTTTCTTGACATTTTTTATTACATGATGTAAGAAAATAAACAACACCTCTGACTTATTACTTCATTTTAAGAGAAATCAAGAAACTAAAAATATATATTATTCATATTTGGCCAAGAAATATTAAAAAAAATAAGAGTATGATACCGTAAAATGGATAATTGTAATTTTCTTTTATCGGACAAAAACAGACAAGGAGAATGATAGTGTTTTTGACAAAAAGTAAATACATACCCCTGCACTTATGGTATTCTACCAGGAGTTCTTTTAAATTGGTTTGTCTTATGACTATTCAAACGTATGAGATTAATTGTGCAATTTTTTCAAACCAATCATAAAATAGGTTGATTTTGCTGAATTACCCATGCTTTAAGACATGTTCTAAGACATGAGAGTTGATTTTTTTTTTTTTTTGTCAGGGGTGTCTGAGTCAATTTACACACGCTTCGACTAATCTTCTCCTAAATTTGGTCAAATGCAGGTCACCCACATCAGGACAAGATTTCTATAAGGGATAAATTTCTCATGACCTAATCTCAAAGAATTGTCAAAATTCAAATTCAGGACGTCTGTATTTAAAACTCCTCATTTTTACCACTTGAATATCTTTGAAGTTATGAGAATTGAGTTTGGAAACGCCTTGTAGTCGTATTGGTTATATTCTGTTTAGAAACAATGGGCGAGTAACCCGTAGGTGTTGGGATGGACTATGATGACACGGAGCCCATGTTATATAATAATCACAAAGCGTTATGGTTGTGATGTTTTTTCATATTCCACCCACAAAAAGGAAAATAATTGGCATTGTCTGTTGGGGGTCAAGGCATTGTCTGCTGGGGCCACCTATATCACGTTTTATCAAATAACCGATCGCAAATGATCGTCTACTACGATTCCATTCACATACGCATGAATCGCTTGTCAATTATAATTGCTAGACTAAAAGTGAGTCTCATTTCATATTAGAATTAATAACAAATTCAATGACTACTGTATGAAAGAATTCCTACAATGAATTGAGATAACGATCCTCACGGTTAACGACTTGAAACAGTCAAGAAAGGGTCAGGAAATGGGCCGGGTGTTCATTCGACTTATCCCCTCCAAAATTTAAGTCAGTAAGGAGTGGAGGCTTTAGCATAGTATATCGATTTTTCTTAGCCTGAATTGTGTACCTTTGTCTATTTTTCTGAGATGTATTTATACCTGAATCAATAATGAGTGCATGGACAAGGAGTCTTATCTCGACATTTAATGGTCTGCACTCATACCCATGTGTGATGAGTGTTTTCTACTAAGATTCTCATGTCATCGGTGCACAGAGAATAGGACAAGCTCTCGAAGCCATGACGAGAACTTAAGGCTATCCCCGGGCACTCAAGTGTCTCTGATCGGCATTTAACACCTACTCCCGAGTGCTCGGGGAAGAGTACCTTGGGTTCTGTGCTCAGCAGCATAGTCATTAATGCTTGAACTCATGATTGTCAGTTTGGGTCTTTGAGGATACAAATGCTCATTAATAGTTCCGTCTCAATCATTCACATCGCCATAAATGCGTTGTCAAATTGTCTTAAATGTTGGTGTCAGCACATGTATTTGGCTCCTCCGAGCCATTACTCCTCGGCGCCTCTTGAGCACCATAACGGTTACATTGTTACATGCGTCAGTTTGGGGGCTGCTGAACAGCCTAAAGTCTAGTCAACTACAATCAGGGGCAGAGGTGTACGTGTATGTTTTTGGTTTTTTTTTTTTCTGTGCATTGTGTATGTGTGTTTATGCCAGCGTTGTGTGTGTTTTGGGAGTTTTTTTTGTGTGTGTGTATGCGTGTTTATGTGAGTATTGTATGTGTGTTTTTATGTGTGTTTTTTTAACAGTATAGTTTTTTATATTGGTGAATTTACAATGTTTTTTTAGTTTCTTAAAGAGTCATTGAAATTTTTCTTAATATCTCTTTTTGACAGGTTACACTTTAGAGTGATAATATTTGGATTGATCTGAATTCAACTCTAAACCTTTTGATAATTGTAAGCACTCATTTCCTTCCTTTCTTACTTTCTACTATAATTGAATTTTAATGATGAATTACAATGCATTTTTTTTTCTAGCTCTTGCCAATCACCATTGACTGCCCATCTTCTCAAATATTATTTACGTACTAGAATTCTCTCAATTATAATTCTGATAGCATACTAAATATGTTTGTTTAGTTGTTTTGTTTATTTGTGTTGTCATTGATATGACAACAAAATTTGGTTGATTAACTACCTCATTTTTCTAACAACTCTAAACTTTTTTTACTCACAATGGTTTTAAAGGGTACGCCAATCTATTTAGTTTATTTTATGGGTTTTCATTCTTCTCCTATATGTGGGTACGGGTGGAGGGAGAGAGGTTGTGTGGGTGTGGAATTTGATATTTATGTTATTGGGTTGTGGTTGTATTTTCATCATTCTTATTGATTCAACAGACAATTGGTATTGATTATGTTTTATTCATTTGTCATATTTTCTGGGTTTTGCTATACATGGTTGGCGGTGTGGGTGTGGGTGGACAATGATTGTATGATGTAAAATTTGATATTTTTTTATTGCCTTTTTAGGATTGTGTGGGCGGTTTTCATCCTTCTAGAAGCTTCACTAGAGAAGAATTATGAGGTATTTTGGCGATTTTCTAACCTTATTTTTTAATTAAATGATAATTTATTGGTATTTTTTTTTTGTCTTAAAAACTTGAATTGTTATATTTCTAACAATAGCAGTTGTTAAATAGGAGGGTTTTTCAGCAACCAAAAAAGAAATATGTGTGGATGTGTTTTTGTGTATGTTTATATGTAGGAGATTGGACATTTGGTGATTGAATTTATAATTATATTGTCATTGGGCTTGAATGATGATAAAATCATGAATTTTATAAATAAGCAAGATTTTGTTGATTTTATTTATTGTTTAAAGATTGTGAATTTAATTATGTTTTTTTTTTTTTTTTTTTTAACAACCCATTTTTATTCACAAAAAAAAACAAAACAAAAACATTACAAGAAACAACCAAGGCCTAACAACCTCCCAAAACTAAGGCACAGACGCCTTTTCAAAAAAAAAACTAACATCAAAATACCCATATCAGAAGTAAAAACATCCAGTCCACTTGCTCCATTTTAGTTCACCTCCTCTTTCAAAATCTCAAGTCAATTATAACCAAAAACTCCATTAGCCCTTGTCATCAAACACAACAAATTTCTTTTTCCTTAGCATAGGCAGACCAATCTGATCATTCCCCAAGGCAGCAGCAACCTCACAAGGCAAACGCAACTCCACAGAATAGTCCACAGATTGCCTGGACAGCACAGCTTGATCCGCAAGTCTATCAGCCACCCAGTTTGCTTCACGAAATATATGAACTAATTTAAACTGTAAACCATTTAAAATATCTTTGATCTTCCTTAAGATACCCAGATATTGCCAAGGGCATTCACAAGAACCCAAGACAATTTTAACCAAAATCTGAGAATCACATTCAATTTC
The DNA here is from genome assembly GCA_023539305.1 of Ilex asprella. Lineage (NCBI taxonomy): Eukaryota > Viridiplantae > Streptophyta > Magnoliopsida > Aquifoliales > Aquifoliaceae > Ilex > Ilex asprella. The sequence goes on from CM042196.1 coordinate 802,330, forward strand.
AAACTCATAACATGATAAACCATACTGTATAACCAGCTGGAGTCCATCGTATAAGGCATTAAACTCAGCTGACATATTCGAGCCTTCTCCATAAAAATAAGATGCAGCCAATACCACTCTCCCGCATTCATTCCTTACAACAACACCACCACCTGCCAAACAAGAATTCCTCCTTGAAGCCCCATCTGTGTTTAATTTCAAAAATCCACGAGGAGGACTAACCCATTTAACCCAAAAACCCTTCCAACCAACAGAATAAGATGAATCAATCTGTAAAAAATGCAAAAAATCCCTCCCAGCAACATCATCTTTAGCCTTAGGCTTAAAATTCTTCCCTTGATAGCGCAGAATACTGCATATTCTAACAAAAAGGGAATAAGAATAAAGCTTACCTTCACCAGCCCACCTTCTACAGCGTTCCTTCCACAGTTGCCAATAAATGATCAAGGAAAGACTTCGAATCAAAAAATGACTCAAAGAATTCTTTTTAAACACCTTACACAGTCTTTGGAACCTTGTTAAAGGTCCCTCACCATGAACAACCTGAAATCCACAAGTTGCAGCAAACTTCGACCAGATCACTCTAGCATAATCACAATCAACAAAAAGATGTTCTGGAGTCTCAGTATTCGCAAAACATAAACAACATCTGCTTACAACTAAGACCCCAATCCTCAGAAAATTCGAATCAAGAGGTAAAGCTTTCCTTAGCAATTTCCAACCAATAAGCTGGGCACTAGGTGCAGTCTTCACCTTCCAGATAAGATTAGCAACTACATCATAAATACCTTGACATCTGATCAACTGCCAAGCAGATTTAACTGAAAAAGCACCAGCAGAAGAACTCTGCCAAATTATCTTATCTACAGTTTCTGTTAAAAAAAGGTTAGAACTTAAAATCTCATCCCTCAATCCAGCATTTAAACATAACTCATCTCCATTCAATTGCCAAACAGAAGATTGAAATATATCAGAAACTCTGGGAAATACTTGGGGTATAATATCCATTTTGCACAACAAAGCACCATTTCCAATCCAATTATCACAAAAGAAATCAGCCTTTAAACCATTTCCCACCAGCAACTTTGAAGAGTTAACTACTCTTTCAAAATAAGGTCTTAATAGCTCAAAACCAGAATGATGAGATTTCCCCAAACACCTTAACAAACTCTTACCCTTCAAAAACTTGGAATCAAAAACTTTAGCCCAAAGAGAAGAACCTGTCATCAGATTCCAGACTTGTTTCATTCGAAAGGCAGACTGCACCTCTTCAAACTTCCTTAAACCCAAACCCCCTTCCTTTTTAGGCAAAGTGATCTTCCCCCATGCCACCCAGTGCCTACGTTTCACATCCAGCTTGTTTGACCACACAAAGTTGGCCATTAGAGAGTTAAGTTTAACAATAATTGTTTTAGGTAAATTCATACAAGCTAGCAAGTGCATAGGAACAGCACAAAGAACATAGTGAACCATCACAACTCTCCCCATGTTAGACAAAAGTCTAGTATACCACCCCTCTAATCTCTGCCTGAACTGAACAAGAATTCCTTCAAAATAATGCACCCTTATCCTCCCCTGTATCACAGGACACCCCAGATAAGTGAAAGGACAAGACTTAATAGGAATCCCTGCTAGACCAGAAAGCACATGCCTCCTCTCAACCGAAATGAATTTAGAGCAAAATAAAGAACTCTTAGTCAAACTAACTCTTTGCCCAGAACTCTCTTCATATCTTCTTAAAAACCCCATTAAATTCTTCAAAGACCTCTTATCCCCTCTCAAAAATATCAACGTGTCATCCGCAAAAAGTAGATGACTAATTAGTAAAGCCCCTCTCCCCAAATGAAAGTGCTTAACCAACTTTTTACAGAAAATTTCTTTTAACCCCCTGCTCAACACTTCCTCAGCAAGGATAAAAAGGCAAGGAGACAAAGGATCTCCTTGCCTTAGTCCCCTAGATGAACGAAAAAAACCCCTTCTAACCCCATTCAAATTCACAGAAAAGAACTGATTCTCCAAACAATTTGAAATAATCTGGACAAATAGAGAGGAGAAACCAAAGCTATCCAAGACCTTAAGCAAAAAATCCCACTCAAGTCTATCGTACGCCTTCATCATATCCAATTTGAGCATTATATTTCCAGCCTCAACCTTTCTATTCAACTCCCCCACCATCAATTGAGCCAAGGATACACAATCAGCACTATTCCTACCTTTTACAAAACCATGTTGTTCATGCGAAATCAACTCAGGTAACAAACCAGATAACCTGGTAGTTAGAAGTTTAGTAAAAATTTTGTACAGGAAGTTACACAAACTTATAGGACGAAACTCAGAAAAAGAAGAAGGATTCACTTTCTTGGGGATCAACGTAAGCAGGGTAGCATTAACTGATCTGGGCACACTCCCACCTCTCAAGAAAAAATTAACTGCCATTACTAAATCATCTCCAACAATATCCCATGCTCCCTGAAAGAAACCCCCAGAAAAGCCATCTGCCCCTGGAGCGCTATACTTCGACATAGAAAAAACCACTTGCTTCACCTCCTCTGTAGAAGCAATTTTAACAAGGGCAGCATTCTGATCATCAGTAATCAGTTTGGGGATAACAGAAAATAAGTCTTCATCTAACTGGTGAGGTTCAGAACTATATAGGGAGGAATAAAACTCCTCTGCTACAAACCCAATCTCTTCATCAGATTGAACCCAAGAACCAACAGCATTTTGTATCCTACATACTCTATTCCTCACATATTTTCCTTTTACTAGAGCATGGAAGAATCTTGTATTTCGTTCACCTTCAACTACCCACCTCATGTTAGCTTGTTGTCGCCAATAAATCTCCTCAAGCCTAAGTACTGAATCAAGCTCACTCTGCACCTTTTCTAGGTGCTGGACATTATCAGGCGAAGCTAACTGTTCAACCGCCATCTCAGCATTAGAAAGTTCAATCTCCTTCTTCTTAATATTTTCAAAAATATTCCCAAAAACCTCCACATTCCAGACCTTTAAATGATATTTCAGATACTTCAGCTTCAAAAAAAGATTTTCAATGGGATTGTTAGAGTAAGAGCCCCCCCATTTAGAAGCAATTAAAGGCAAAAAACTCTTATCTTCTAACCACATATTTTGAAATTTAAAATAGGAAAACCTCTGTTGACTATCCTTCAAGACTTTGACTAGCAGAGGGGAATGATCAGAACGCCCCCTTGCCAAGTGCATGATCTCAGTTCTCCCCAGCACCTCACCCCAAGCAGAATTTAGGAGAGCCCTATCAATCCTCTGCCACATTCTAGCACTACCCTGGCAATTATTACACCATGTGAATCTGCTTCCCACAAATCCTCCATCCATCAAACCAGCATCCAGGAGAAAATCATTAAAATCCCCCATGGCAGCAACAGAAGGATGTGCACCACCTAATCTTTCTTCAGAACATAAGACAACATTAAAATCACCCACAACCATCCAGGGCGTATTTGAAGGAACCGCCAATTGAACCAAATGATCCCATAAAGGTCTTCTCAACAACCTATCACAACAAGCATAGACAATAGAAATTAAAAACACTCTCGAATTCAAATAAGTAACCTCCACAGTAAGAGCTTGAGCATGCTCGTATAAAACTTTAATCTCCACTCTATCATCCCACAATAACCAAATATTCTTTTCAGCCAAATTATTAACCACAAAATGGGACATACTAACACTGGAAGCAAAATTCCGAATTCGTTCACTCCCCACCTTTGGCTCAAGAATAGCCACCAAAGAAATACCATGAATCCGAATCAACTTTTTCAACCTCCTCCTCTTAACAGCTTTACTAATTCCTCTCATGTTCCAAACCAGAAAATTATTCATAAGAAAAAAAGATCCACATCTCACGACAAAAGTCTAAGTCAGACAAAAAGAAAGAAAAAAAATAGACTACCCAGATTATAAACCATATTAGACAATTATTCATGAAGAAGATAAATACCCTCCTCTCTCAACTTCAGCCTATTTTCCACCTCTGCAGAAGAGAATTCCAAAGACACATCGTCAGAATCTTCAGAGCCTTCACTGTCTGCTACTACTTTCTTCATTGTACTCCTACTACGCATATTACTCCCTGAATCAGAGAAATACCCTTTATCAGGTGGTTCTCTATGTCTCACCAAACCTCTTTCATCATCCAAAGGACCAGATAGTCCGCCTTTAGAATACTGCTTATTTACCAAGCCAACTTCTAAATTTTCACCCCCCTCTCTAGAGACAAACACTTTATCAATCCTCCCCCTAATCCTTTCATCCAAAAAAGAACCACTCTGAGCAGCTGCAAAAACAGAGTCTTTCTGTCCATCCCCCACATCCACATCACCCTTAGCAATCAATCCCCTATTAAGAGTCTGAACATTATCCATCAAGACAGTCTGATCACCTTGAGAAGCTAGACGATCCACTTCTACATTATGCTGCAAGGAGTCATTCGCTGGACTCAAGGAGATTTCACCAGACACAATACCTCCCACCATCTGGTCTGGAGCAACCAAATTTCCACCCTCAACAACCTTCTCCGCAATTTCATCTAAAATAACACCAATAACTTCCTCTGTAACATGAATTGGATCAATAGGAAAAACCACACCTTCACCATCAGAAAACCCATCCTTCTCCATATTCAACTCCACGGATTTATATAACATTTCCCCACCTACAGAAACAGACTTATCACCCATAATAGGTTCTTCATCTCCAACCGTATTCAAAACAGAGAATTTATTAATCTGTTCCACCTCCTTCTGTTTAAATTCCTTTAACTGCTTACTTGTATTCTGAGCCAAATAAACTGACTTAGCCTTCACAAAGTCTTGAGTATTTAACTCAATTTCAGACATAGATTTTTTACCTTTCTCTTCCTCACTCAGACCCAGAGGAATTTCCACCCTTCCAACAGTAACATTTTCTTTCCCCTTGCCCTTCTTCCTACAAAGAGAGTCATCATGACCCTGCTTTAAACACACAGAGCAAAATCTCACATCCTTCTCATAAATCAACCTCTGCCATCTACCACTTGAGCCTCCCATGTCCAACCAAAAACGTCTGGGATTATTTGCCAGCAAATTAACCTCTACACACACTCTAGCACACCCAGGCCTCGTTAACTGCAAGGTAGAATTATCAAAAACCAATATGCGCCCAACAGGGCTCAAGATGTCTCTTAGACTCTCCCTATTAAACAAGTGGATTGGAAGCCCAGGCAGGGAAACCCAAACCGGAGCAACAGGGGGCTCAATCCCAGGCATAAACTCCGGAAACCACTTAAAAAATCTAAACAGAAATCCCTCAATATACGTAGCATCCTTCATCCATGTCTTCACATAATCCTCATACAGAGAAAATCTAATAAGTATATGTCTGGGATCTAGAATCCCTACAGAAAAATCACCCTTGGGAAGCCACCGAGTAGTGATAAACTCCCTTATTACCCCCAATGACGGCTTACCATACGCACACTTACCGATTAAGGTCTGGCTGAAACCCTTCGAGAGCTCAAGTGTTTCATTGGGAGACCAGTACATTCCCGGTTCTCCGTTATTAAAGACAACTCTCTTCGCTGCTTTCACTGGATCAACCAAGATAGGGGGCATACTAGAAATATCACCACGTTCCTTAGAAGAATTTGAAAGATCGGCAAGCATCTCAGACGGATTACCCAACCCAAATGGCTCCGACGAACTAGAATGGTTTTTGAAAAGGGAGGCGAAGTTTCGTACAATATCAGGAGGCTTTGGTGGAATCAGCCTCTGATCTGTAGTCATACTGGAATAGAAAGAAGATTAAAGCAAGAAAATCCAAAAGAAAACAGTTCAAATCAAAGAAAACCGAAGCTGAAATGAATAGAAAAGAAAAGTCTAGAGAGAAGTAGGAGTTTCTCTCTCTAACTCGAATGATGTGCCCACAATAACGGCGCACTATTCATTCTTGTTAGGGTTTGATTGTAAGGCTTGCATGCCAAGTACTTTCCTTTTAAATTTAGGCATGTGAGTTATTCTTTTTAGAAAAGTACAAGATATTTCTTTACCCACAAGTAAGAGATATTCCTTAAATAGGATAAGCTATTTTAGGAAGTTTCCTAATCCTTGTAATGACTAGCCTTTATAAATAGGCATTCAATTCAATGAAAATTCAGATTGTTATTCAGCAAATTTTGAGAGTATATTTCTCTTTGGTTCTTTGAAGAACTAGACGAACTTATAGGGATTTCCCGTGGCGTTCACTATTGACTTATCAAACGGATTTCCATACCGTTTGTGGCGTCTTCCATTATACCAAGGTTCTTGTTTCACAAACAGCGGGTTGAGGTCTATATACCAAGGTTCTTGTTTGTCGTAAACAATGGGTCGAGGTCTTCCATTCAAATCTGATCGTAGAACGATCTTGGGTTCCTTTTCATTGTTGGTTCTCGTTATTCTTGACGGGTTTCACATCACAAGGGTCCGAATTTTTGTAAAAAGTGTAAAAAAAATTTTTGTTTTGTACAAATCATGTTGACTGAAATGAAAACATGGGCCAAGTAAGGAACATCTCAAAATACCAATCGACATCGTGGGTAAGGATTTGTCCTAAGATGCCATAAAATTTGGTTCAAATTTTTTGTTTATTGTTTTTTTTGTAAATAAACTTCTTTGATTATGGGTAGTATAGTGTAGATTTTTTTTTTTAGTTTTGGATCAACGTTTGAATGGTGGCTGCTTACAGTACATTGTCTCTGATGAACTTTCTGATGGAACCAAAAAGTACTGAGACTTCAACTCATTCGAACGAGACCTAACGTTCGAACGCCAATAGCTTGTTCAAATGAATAAAGCTTACAGTACTTTGATCTCTGATAGAACTTAAAAGTACTGGGAGCTAGCCACGTTTGAACGTAACACCACGTTCAAACGATAATTTTAAAATCCTTTTACTAACATTTGAACATCATACACGTTCGAACGTTGCGAATAAGACTATAAAAGCCTGAATCATCTTTTCCAGTTCAAAATCCCAAATTCCTCTCAAATTTCCAAAACCCTAGAACCCTTTTTCATTCCACAGACCTCGATGCACCCTCCTTCCCCAAAAATACCCATAATTGACCCTCCATAACTCATCTTCACCCCAAAAGCTTCAATCCCACACAAAGAACTCCAAGTTTCAACACTCTCTCAAGCCACCCAACTTTCGAATGCCAATCCAAGTGTAAAACTTCCTGCCAGGCGCAATCAATCAGTAATCCATGAGCCAAACTTTGTTGAGGAAGTGATAGTGGAAAGAGAAGGGAAGCAAAGGACAAAAAAATATGATCAAACAAGGTTTCCCAGTGCCTTAAAGGCAAAGGGGTATGAAATTTTTTTCCCTAAGCATACTACAGTCTGTGAAAGAGATATAGCAATCACTGATTTTGATGAGATTGGATTGTTGGAGGAAATGAAGAAAAGGAACTAGGTGTGGTATTTAAGGAATGGTGGGGATGCTATTGTTAACTTGGTGAGGGAGTTTTACTCTAATGCCGAGATCATCAATGGCACAATCTGGACATACATGAGGGGAATCCATATTGATGTGGATGAAGCTTACATCGAGAAAGTGAGGTAAGAAATACCTAGAGTGCAAAACCCAACATACCCCCAAGAAAAATGTGGCGATGAATGTTATGGGGTTGGAGTTGACTGGGGCGAATAATATTTCATGGTCAGGGCGAAATTTTTTGAAACAAGGTGAGTTGACTGATAAGTATAAAATGCTGAATCTGATTGTAATCGCCAACTTTGCTCCCTTAAGATGAACAAATGAAATTTTACCTGACATGACATGATTGCTATATGCAATTGGGAAAGGCCAAAGTATTGATCTCCTCTACCTCATCTTAAGTGAAATGAAAAAGGGGTGCGACGTGAAGAGGAGTTCCCTTCCTTTTGGCACCCTAGTGACAGAAATGTGCATAGACAATGGGGCTAGGCTAAGGCCCAAGATGGAAATCCAAAAGCTGATGGGGCCACTAAACAAAGGATCTTTCAAGAAAAACCAAGGACATAGTGGTGGCCTAGCGGTAAGACAATAGGTGCCACCAGCCCGAGGAGGAGACGAAGTACAAGAAGAGCTTGACCGAGAGGAGGAAATAGAAGTAGAAAGTCACCAGCCAAATTAGGCAGGCCCCAGCATACCCCAGCGTTCTTTACGTTACATAATGCTTAGCATTGAAGCTAAGCAAGATGAAATCCTTAGGCTTTTCAGGGGTGGAGCAAGTGGAGCTGCTGATGATGGAGACGGAGGAGATTGAGAGGATTATTTTTGTTCTTGTAGTGATTGTTTGTTTCTTTTTTATGAAACTTCTTCTTTGGTGGATGATTTGAAATCTTTGTGGATGATTGTTCTTCATGGGTGAAGTTGTTTCTTCTTTTGTGGATATTTGAATTTTGTGTGTGTGTTTTCAGTCACTTTTTATGGATGGATTGAATCTTAGCTATTGTTGTAAATGATCATATTTTGAGCAATGAATGGTTCAATTTATCACTTTTATTTGTTTTAAATATATGGGTAGATGTAGCTTTATATTGTTATATGTTAATAACGAAACAGATGTGGAGTTAAGATGGCTTGTGAAAATGACTAAGCACATAATTGGTTTGACACCTCAACTTAACAACCAAGATGTAAAACCTCATTTTTTGGAAGCTTGATACTATCTCATGATTTAATTGTCAAAAGTACATCAGTTAGTGTTATTCCTAAGGTGCATGGTGATCAGACTCGAAAATGGAATCGCTATGGCCCCGTTTGGTAATATTTTCGTTTTTCGTTTTTCAAAAACAAAAAATGAAAACCAAAAAAGTCTTTTTTTTTTGTTTTTGAAAATTGCCCCTCGTTTATCAAACGATGAGATAAAGGAAAACGGTTACTAAACGAGTTTTTTTTTTCTTGTTTTCTCTAAATATCAAAAATAAAAACAAAAAATAAAAAACTTAAATGTTACCAAACGGGGCCTATATAACCAACACTCCTTGAAACACTTGACATAACCAGTGGAGATGACAAAGAAAATCATGGTAAGTCTTGAGCCTTAAGATGCCTTTTGCGAGGATATCAACAATTACTCAAAGTAAGCTCTTTCACTTCCAATATCTTTCCATAATCTCCTTAACCTTGCCTTGATTGATGCAACTAAAGTGATTTATTTTCATAACCCACAGGGAACGTTTGCATACGCATACATATGCACATACTTGAGAAAGGATCTTAGGCCATCTTTGGATCGACTGCGAGCCTTAGCTAATTCTTTTATAAAAGTATATCCCTAGACAGCCATGCTTGAGCCTTCAATGAATAAATTTTGTTTGAAAAACTACTGAGATGACCAAGCCACAAAAGGGTAGATTTATCATACCTTGCTATCTAAATTTTGCACCCTCTTACAAATCGATATGATATAGAAAGGCAAGAAAAATAGCAAAGACAATGGTAGCTACTGTTCAATAAAAGAAAAAATCAGTGGAGACAGCCTAAAGTAAAAAATGATACAGGGAATTGCCATGAAAGTGAAAAATGGAAAAAATGAAAGAAAGAAACTCCATTCCCTGGAAAAAACTTTCAAAAAGCCAAAACAGAGGCATGCTAAAATGCATAAAAGAGATAGCTTTTGAACTTCATTAACGTCATTTCGTTAGCCACTAACCTCTGGCCCCATTACAACCTACAAAAAGTCCTAGGTGATCTCAAGTCTGATACATATGTATGTCGTATACTATAAATGGAGTATGTTAACTAGAATTTCTTTATTTGCATCAATATTCTTCCATGAGATTATGCCAAGGTAAATTCTATATTCCTCAAAACATCACTCTTATACTAATTGTGCATGAGATTTTTTGATTGGTCATCTTCTAATCACATGCCCTTTAAGAGATAAGTCACCATAATTAGAGCGATTTGTTTTGCTGAGAGCATTTCGAGAAAGGTTTGTGAAATCAAAGCTATCCATGGAGGGTGGAAACAGAGAATGATTGTTACATACCATTTCTTGTTTTTAGAATGATCATCTTACTACTTAGGGAATTCCAAACGCTAATGAGACAGGTGCTAATTTTTGCATATAGTGAGTACAAATGGAAAAGAAATATAGGGGATAAGTCACGATTGAGGGTTGAGTGTCTCAATGACTAAGATGCAAATTCATTTTTTTTCAGCAATCTTACATACACACTTGTTTGACTAAAGTTTGTGGGTAGCTTCACAAAAAACCCTCACGAGACAACACTCGTGCATTAGGGTAAACATAATGGTTTAACGTCTTGTAGCATATGCTAAATGCAATTGGATGACCTACAAAAATGGCATTAGAAATAATTTTTTTGTATTACTAGGGACTAAAAATATTTAGGCTGGGGGTGTGATTAGTACTTAAAATTTGCATTTCATTATGTCTTTTTTGGACTGATTATACTTTGATGGAGTTTAAGTAATGACATTTCAGGTCCTAAAGAGAACAAGGGCTCAAGGGCAATAAAAATCACACTCGAGTGCAATACCACCATCTTCTAAAACAAAAATGGAAAAGCTTGGACCATGCTAAGTGTAACGCCCCAAAAACCCCCTTGGACGACATTACATTTTAAACACCATTCGCTGCATGAAAGCACTAAATAACTCCATAATTAAGAAAGTTTCATTCATCAACCATTGATATTTTAATAATATTCGGGCAAAGTCTCTTTTGCACGGGGAGCCCTACCCAAAACACAACATGTACAATATTACTATAATTGACCGCACTGAGACATATGCACAGCTATTGACCACACCGGGTCCATTTATCCATCATAAAATAAACTTTCATTCACCATATATCATACCCACACTATCATCACAAAAGAATAGACCCATCTTGGCCTTTACATTCCCAAAAATTAACTAATGTAGTGTAGCGGAATATAACAAAATATAAACTAGACTTTACATTATTTCAAAAGAATATCCTTGTCTAGTACAAAAGAATGTGTCGCTCTAAGCGTCCACCTTGGGATCCACCTCCCCGTCTAGCTGAGTCTCCTAGTGTACGGGCTCCTCGACTCCTAACTCCTCATCTAGTACATGATATGAAAATATGTAATTTGTAGGGGATGAGTACGAAGCTTTGTAGTAAAATCTTCCCAAACTCAAACATGGTTTAGAAAAATGTAAAAACAAGTCGGTCTCATTTAGCAAAATAACATATATAACTTTTGAGAGAAAACCATGACATCTAAACAGATCTCAAGTTTATACAACAATGATAATCAAATGGAAATAGTAAAATGCATTCTTCAACAATAAACCATTGCTAAATGGTTTGGACTGGCACCTGCCGTTGTATTGTCCCATACCAATGCACCAGCTCCGACATAATCCAATCCATGGTCTCATACAGATATATAGATATATATTGGTTCATCCCATGCCATGTACGTTGATTGTTTCTCAAGAATCTACCCAACGATTATACCTAGTTCACCAATCACAATCACATCAAAACACTTTGGGAAAGGGCGTCTACCATCCCAATGACAGTGACGAATCCCTCCCCAGGAAAGATATACCAACCCTCGTTCGAACTCTAGTGAACGATAGTGGTTGCATTACCAAATGACAACCCACTACAAGTGTTAGGCAACCATCTCACCCCCACTAGGATAGACTAACCTCTAACACTCTACGATATTTTTCGAAGGCAATTCAAGTCCGTCACAATAACCATACAATAAGGAAACCAACATATTCTCAATAAACTAGCAATTT
>CM042196.1:814525-831884 GCA_023539305.1 Ilex asprella
CGAACTCTAGTGAACGATAGTGGTTGCATTACCAAATGACAACCCACTACAAGTGTTAGGCAACCATCTCACCCCCACTAGGATAGACTAACCTCTAACACTCTACGATATTTTTCGAAGGCAATTCAAGTCCGTCACAATAACCATACAATAAGGAAACCAACATATTCTCAATAAACTAGCAATTTCCAAGTATTAACAAAATCCCCAATTTCATCATGTGACAATTCCAATAACCAAGTATGAAAAATACAAGAGATCATCGTAAACACCATTTTGTTGTTCAATATGAAACACTAAGGTTTTGAAATCAAGAATAAAGAAAAATTTAGAGAAAAGTTCATCTCTTTTGAAAAACTAGGGTTTTTAGCCAAGAACAAGGATTTAATGGTTAACCAACCATTAATATTGTTTAAAGCATGGTAATATTCATAAGGATATCAAGAATGAATGATTCTATAGCATACATCTAAGGTTTAGAGTGTAAAAAGTACATATGTATAAATCATGACACAATTTCAAGGGACCTAGTTCAAGTTCCAATTGGGTCGGTTACGAGAGCACGAGCAAGGAAGTTTAAAGAGGTACTCAATGGACTGATTCAAGAGGCATGGACTCAAGCAATTCGGGAAGGCCCATTGACCATGATCAACTTGGACAACAAAGATTCATCAACATGATTCAAGTTCTACAAGAATCCGGCTAAAGGATTATTATTATTAGAGTAAGTGGGCTTGAGGATACTTGAGGAACTTGGGGTTTTAAAGTTACTGTAGCACCATACTATTCATGCTACAGTAACCCATGCACTATTCTTCACTCTTTTGGGGGTTAGATTGTAAGGCTTGAATGCCAAGTACTTTTCTTTTTCTATTTAGGCATGTGATCAGCCAATTAAGGGGCTGATTGTTTTTCTTTTCTTCAAGTAAGAGTTTTTAGGAAAATAAGAGATATTTCTTTACCAACAAGTAAGAGATATTTCTTAACTAGGATAACTAATTTTAGGAAGTTTCCTAAACCTTGTAATGACCAGCCTTATAAATAGGCATTCAAATCAATGAAAAGTCAGATTATTATTGAGCAAATTGTGAGAGTATTTTTCTCTTTGGTTCTTTGAAGAACTAGACGAACTTATCGGGATTTTTCGTGGCGTTCACCAGCGACTTAACAAACGGGTTTCCACACCGTTTGTGGCGTCTTCTTTTATACCAAGGTTCTTGTTCCACACAAACAGCGGGTTGAGGTCATATATACCGAAGTTCTTGTTTGTCGTAAACAACCGGTCGAGGTCTTTCATTCAAATCTGATCGTAAAACGATCTTGGGTTCCTTTCGTTGTTGAATCTCGTTATTTTTGGCGGGTTTCACATCACTAGCCTCAATGTCAGAGAAAGAGAAGAAATCCCCTACCTTTTGTTCTTGAAATCTAGGGCTTGAATCTTGAATCACCCTTAAATCTTGTGTTTTTCCTCTTTGATCTTAAGTTTCACTCTTCCTTTCTTTCTAAGTGTTTCTATGGTTAGGAGTAGAGTAATGAGGCTAAAGAGACGTTTGGGGGTGTTTATAGTGCTAAGTTTTGAGCCAAAACCCAACATTTACTGTTCATAATATCAGCTTTTTTTACGGCTTACCGGTACAATTTAGCTACTGGTTCGGGAGTACCGGTATTGCGTACCGGTACGGTTTGGCAGACAGATTTTTTTTTCAATTTTCAGGGAAGTTTTGACCCATTTAGATGACAAATTGGAAAATTTTCAAGAAATACACTTTTGTAGCCCTAGATGTCTACTATCTACTGTACTAATTTAAGATCAAATAGACATCATAATAAAGAGTTATGGCCAAAATACTAATAAGTGTCCAAGATCCTTTCTACCCAAATTTTCTCTAAAGTGTTTTTTCATTCCGGAATACTTTCTAACTTCTAATACACCCTATAGTACCTCTCTCAAGGTTTTTTGACCTTCCGGATTCAATGGAGACCTTAGTTTGACCTAAAAATATTTAGTTTTATGGTTAATCCTAATACCGAAGTAAATGTTTACCAAAGCTTTAGAATACGAGGGCTAAATCAATCTTTAATTGATTTGTTCTTTCGAAGCCCAACATACCACCATTAGTACTCTATCATTGTCCATTTACAACAATCAAATTATGAAATGCCTAGCTCAAAAGCTTGGCAAACGAGGGTTAAAATTTCAAGTTTTTACTAAGTGTACCGGTATGCATACCGGTACGGTTTACCTACTGGACCTCGGTGTAACGGTACACGTACCAGTACAGTTTGCCCAGTTTTGCATGTTTGACCTATTTTTCGTTTATAATTCATTCTAAAACCTTTCAAGGCCAACCCAAACTTATATACACATACATTTGTATATCAATTAGATTTGGTACAAGTTCTATTACATGCGGGGGTTTACACTAAGAACGTTCAAACGCCAACTCACATTCGAACGTTCACTTGAACTGACTGTAAACCAGCCTTCTAAGACAGTGTGTTGCATCCAAGGACAAGATCCTGAGCAAGAACCTGAGGTAGTTGAAGTACCACGTTCGAACGACAACTGACCTTCATACGTCCACTAGAGCACTGACAAGACCAAACTGCCTCTGAGTTAATGACACATGGCGTGTTGTAGTCAAGAAGACCCTAAAGTACTTAAGTGCCACGTTCGAATGCCATTCAGCGTTCGAACGTACCTTGGAAGCATTTGAAGACCAGCCTGCTGCATAAAGTATGAAAGTTAACTTCATAAAGACCACTTGAGTGAAAAAGATCAGACCCCATCTGGCATTTGAACACCCATAAAGCAAAGACAGAAGAAAAAGTTTGAACACAATACAACGTTCGAACGTTCATAAGGCAAAAATAGCAACAACATTCGAACGCCAACTAACGTTCGAATGTTCTCCACAGACGAACTGCAAGTAGTTGACTTTTTACTTTGACTTGGGTAGCAAACACTATTCATTTACCCCTTCTTGTCTCTCCTTCCTTGCCTATAAATACTCCTATTTGGGGAGCTTCTAGGGTAAAATTTTTCTCGTGTAAGTCAAGTAGTTTTTGAGAGATAAGTTCGGCCTTAGACCAACATCTCTTCATCTTTGTACTTGTTTCATGTTTATATGAAGTTTTCTTTGCTTGCATTTACATTTGCACTTTGTATACCAACTATGATGGAGGCAGGTACACCCCATGAAGTTGGATCTTTAATCTTCTCTTTATTTAGCTTTTACATTCATGTTGTAGCAACCATGATGGAGACTTAGAATCTCCTTGCTGTTGTATTTGATTTTGTTTACAAGTATCAAGAAATATAGCTTATCTCTTGGTTATGGTGGAAACCCTCCAAAAGTAACTAATTTTTTTCTACTTTTCGAGAGCTTTGCCAAAACCGTGAAGGGTAGAACGTGATTCACTCGCTCTTCGTTGAAGATTGGCTCCTTGGTTGTTGTTCTTTTATTTTATAAGTTCTCTACTTGAAGGGATGAGTATCACTCACTTTTCTAGCTTTACCAAAGCCATGAAGAGTGAGTAGCTCCTCATTCACTCTTTAGTTATAGGTGAAGTGCATGTATAAATTATCCAGAAGTTATATTTATGCTTTTTTCTAATGCTTAATGTTTATATCCTCGTGATTATTAGATGATTGATTGCATCTAGCAAAGCTAAGGTACCTTGTATAATCATGGTTCTTTCTTTGACACGGATGACTCTTGCATAGAAAGAATCATTTTTTCGAGGGAAGTACCCCGGCTAGATCTTCATGACTACCCTTCAATCCTATCCATTATTGTGCTTCTTTTAAAGAATAAAATATTAACGCCATAGTTGGATGTCATATAGAAACACTTGCTTGTTTGTAGATAGGTTGAGTTTCAGCACAGACAATTCTTTTAAACTTCTAGAAAGGCATCGAAATCATGTGCTTAATACTCACAGTCCATCTTTATCTTCCAATTAACTTGTTGTTGACATGGGAGTTAATTGAGTTATCAAACATAAATATAATAAACCAGATGATTAATTACATGTCCACATCCCCTAGCTAAAGAGTGAATTTCCTTTCATTCGAACTTATCTTATATATTGTCCAGAAAACTTTCTTGGAAAGAAGTTCATATTCAATCCAGAAAAATCTCTAAACCTCACAACTTCAAATCCCAAAGGTTGCAATCATTCAGTCTCTGCTCCTCCTTACTTTGAAATACCATCAACATTTTTTCGCGGATTCGACTTCGTACTCAAATCGAATTATTATTACAACTTAACCGTCTGTACTTGGGTGTCCACACTTCGGATCAAGTCAGTATACAAAGTGAAAATGTAAATGCAAGTAAAGAAAGCTTCATATAAACATAAAGCAAATTACAAAGATGAAGAGATGTTGGTCTAAGGCCAAACTTATCTCCTAAAAAAACCTACTCTTCAACTTCTCCCATAATGGAAGTATTTATAGACAAAGGGGAAGACAAGGGGGTAAATGAATAGTGTTTGCTGCCCAAGTTACAGTGAAGGCCTACAACTCTGCAAATAGTCAGTGGGTGACGTTCAAACGTTGTTGGCGTTCGTACGTTGTTATGTGTTTTTCTAATGTGGACGTTTGAACGATGTCTGGCTTTCGAACGCCAAACGGGGTTTGACCATATCACTCAAGTGGCCTAGGGTCCTCTGTGGAAACCTCTTTCCACACTATATGCAGAGCTTGGCATTTTGCACTCATTACCCAGGTCTTCAGTGGACATTCGAACGTGGTCTCTCATTCAAATGTGGTACTCTAGTGCACTTCCTTATTTGCTGCAACACACCATGTCTTCAGTTTGGTCTTATTAGTGCTCCAGTGGACGTTTGAACATTAGTTGGCATTCGAATGTAGTGCTCAAGTTTCTCAGGGCCTTGGTTCTTTGTCTGTAACACACTCTGTCTCAGCAGTCTGGTTTTTTCCTAGTTCAGATTGACGTTCGAATGTGAGTTAGCCTTTAAACGTCATTGCCTTGGTCCAAGCTTTTCCAAATTTGTCCCCTATTTTGCTGGTGTTACATCCTGGTGTGATATTCAATGACTTTGAGCCCTTGTTCACTTTAAGACTTGAAATATCATCACTTGCACTTCATCAAAGTACAATTAGTCTTAAAAAATGCATAGTAATATGCTAATTTTAAGTACTTATTAGTATTCTTGGACACTCTTTACTCGGCCCGTGTTTTCATTTCAGTCAAAAGAGTTTGTACAAAACAAAAAAGACTTTTACACTTTTTACAAAAATTCGGACCCTTGGCTTTCATTCCCAAAAAAAAAAATTCCACAGTTTGAAGGCAGACTAATCCGAATCATCCTTTATATCTGTGTAGTTCGGACAACCAGTGACTCTCTCAATTTCCTCTCTCACAAACTGGTTAAGCAAAGTGCCAAAATAGAATGGTGTCTTAGGATAATCCTTACTCAGCCCATTCACTATCTAGTCTAATCGATCGAGTGCACGACTTGAAATTGGTTCAGAACACTGATTATATCTTTTCTCATGAAAGAATCTACCATACCATTTACAGGCACCAATTCTTTTGGCACGACGACGTTTAGCAAAAGTGCTTCTGCCACAGAGGGGTTTTGCTTGTTCTTGTCGGATTTGGACTTTCCTTACCAGTCTTATTTTTATGATAATCACATTATGCACATTAGATGGAAAATATCGTAGAACTGCCAGACTAAACCAAAAAATTTTGACATCCATGTTTCCTACACTATAAGACTCACTATCTGGTTCTTAAACGTCTGCCAGTCACAAAGAAGATCAAAGTTGACTCGCAGACATCATCAATTTATACAAAATACAAGACAATGTACACTGTATGATCAGAACAACAACAACAACAAAAACCACCACAAAAAGTTTAAAAATTTACGGGCATAGATTACACAGAATATGAACTACAGTTTTCACCCCCAACCTAAACTAAATATTGTCCTCAATGTTTTGAATTTACTTGTGTGAGGATCTTGGAGATGATGTTGATGGGTAGAGATCTGTTCATCTTCCAAAACCTACAAACAAAAATACATGAATTTAATGATCTTTGCATAGATTTGGGTTTCGGGTGGGCTGGAAATCCTTGTTTGTGGGAGCGAACATGAGCAAGAGGCCCATAAGCAAATATAACATTAAAATGCAAAACATGTAACAGAAGATGGTGTTTATGGAGTGTGTGGTCATGGACTTGTTGGGGTCTGGGTTGTGTTACAGAACATAGAAAGGGAAGAAGAAGACATGAAGATGAAGCAAAAAAGGAAAGCAACGAAAAAGAAGAGGGAGCCAATAGCGGTGAATGTGGAGGAAGGGGAAAAAGCATGGGGGCCTTATAAAGGTGTCCCCTTGGGTCGGGTAGGCTCAGATATTTTCTGACTCGATCTGTTCGAGTGTCAGTAGGTGTGAATCTTGAAGGATTATTCTAGTTTCATTAAAAGAATGGTCTCCACATTTTCCACAAAGGTTTCCAAAAATAGTTTCAATCGCTGAGCATTAAAAGTAAAAATGGTTTTCCACTTCTACCGCTCCATGTTCAACCACATTTTTGACAATGTAAGGCCCAGTCTATCTTGATTTCAACTTACCAGGGAAGAGGCGAAGTCTTGAATTAAACAACAGGACTTTTTGAGATGGTTCAAAGACTTCTGCATAATGTTCTTGTCATGAAAAATTTTCATCCTGGTTTTAGCAGTCTTAGCATTCTCATATGTTTCATTTCTCAATTCTTCCAATTCGTTTATCTGAAGTTGTATGGACAGCCCAACCTTGTCTAGGTTAAAGTTCATTGCTTTAATGGCCTAGTATGTCCTAATTGCCAATTCCACAAGTAGGTGGCATGGCTTGCCATAGACTAATCGATAAGGAGATATGCCTAAAATAGATTTAAAAGCAGTATGATATGCCCAGAGTGCATCAGTTAGTCTTGACGACCAATTTTTGCAGTCCGGGTTTATTGTTTTTTCTAAAATTAATTTAATCTCTTCATTAGCCAATTCAGTCTGTCTACTAGTTTGTGGATGATAAGAGGTTATAATTTTTGTGAAAAATCAGGTACTTTTTCATTTAATTTCAGAAAGGACGATTGAAAAAATGAGCACCCCCATCACTTATGATTATTGCGGAATTCCATATCGAGACAAAATATTTTCTTTTAAAAACTTGATCACCGTTTGATGATCATTATTTAGACATAAATTGCCTCAATCCATTTGGACACATAGTCTACTTCCACTAAAATGTATAAATAGTTACAAGAAGGGGGAAATGGTCCCACAAAATCAATGCCCCTACAGTAAAAAATTTCAATCACCAAAATGGGATTTAAGGGTATCATGTTTTTTTTAAATGTTTCCCAATCTTTGGCATTTATCACAAGTTAAACAAAAGTTATGGACATCTTTGAAAAGTGTGGGCCAGTAAAATCCACGCTATAGAATTTTTGCAGCAGTTTTTCTTGACGAAAAATGGCCACCTCATACTTCAGAATGACAAAATGTTATTACATGTTCACTTTCATAAGCGGTGAAGCAACGTCTTAAGATCTGATCATTACAGTACTTAAATACGTAAGGATCTTCCCAAAAGAAGTTACGAACCTCCCACTTAATTTTTTTTTTGTCCATGGGAGTGAATGACGGTGGGAGTGTTCGAGTGGCTAGAAAATTACCAATATCAGCGTACCATTGAGACTCATTAATCATGAACAGTTGTTCATCAGGGAATTTCTCATTGATTGACAGTCCATCCTCATGAAATTCATAAGTTAATCTAGACAAATGATCTGTCACCACATTCTCAACACCCTTTTTTATCCTTGATGATCAGATCAAACTTTTAGAGCAAGAGTATCCATCTTAAGAGCCTTGGTTTGACAACTTTTTTTGTGAGCAAAAATTTTAGGGTTGCATGGTTAGTGAATACAGTAACAGAAGAACCAACAAGATAGGAACGAAATTTTCCAAAGTAAAAACTACGAGCAAACAATTCTTTTTCAGTTGTTGAATAATTCATTTGAGCATCATTCAAATTTTTGCTTACATAGTAAATTACATGTGATTTTTTATCCTTTATTTGTCCCAACACATCACCTACAGCATAGTCACTTGCATCGCACATTAGCTCAAAGGGTAGAGTCTAGTCAAGGGGTTGCATTATTGGGGCGAAAATTAACATGCCTTTAAGCTCATCAAAGGCTTTCTGGCATGGTTCATTCCAAACAAAAATTACGTCCTGACTCAGGAGATGACACATGGGTTTAGCTATGGTTCTAAAATCTTTTATGAATCTTCCGTAAAAACCTGCATGTCCTATGAATGACCAGACATCCTTTACAGTCTTAGGGGCAGGCAAATTACCAATCAGAACTATTTTTGCCTTATCAACTTTCATGCCCTCAAATGACACAATGTGACCTAAGGCAATGTCTTGTGTTACCATGAAATGGAATTTTTCCCAAATGAGCACCAGATTGGCTTCTTTACACCTTATCAACACCTTTTCTAGGTTGGCTAGACTCAAGTCAAATGAGTCACCATAAACAGATAAATCATCCATGAACACTTCTAAAAAAAATTCAACTATGTCACTAAACAAGCTTAGCATGCATCTTTGGAATGTTGTAGGATCGTTACAAAATTCAAATGGCATCCTTTTGAATGCAAAAGTGCCAAAGGGGCATGTGAATGTGGTTTTCTCCTGGTCATTGAGGGGAGAGGAAAATGGTTTTTTCTAGTCACCAAATTGAGTTTTCGGTAGTCTATGCACATCTGCCATCTAGTGACGACTCGAGTTGGCACTAGTTCATTGGCATCATTTTTTACCACTTTGACCCAAGACTTCTTAGGCACAACTTGGGTTGGGCTAACCTACTTGCTACCAGAGATGGAAAAGATTATCCCTACATCTAATAGTTTGAGCACCTCAGTTCTCATGACTTCTTTTATATGAGGATTCAGTCTCCGCTGCATTTGTTGAGTGGGTTTTGAGTCCTCTTCAAGGTATATTGCATTATTGCAGATTAACGTGCTTATACCTTTTAAGTCAGCAATGGTCCACCCAATGGTGCTTTTATGGATTTTAAGAACTTCAATTAATTTAGAATCTTGCAAGTCTATGAGGTTAGAGGAAATTACCATTGGGTATGACTGTTCATCTCCTAGGAATGCATATTTGAGGTCAGATGGAAGAGGTTTCAATTCAAGCTTTGGTGGTTTTTCACTTGAGGAGAGTGGCTTTGTACCACTTGGTGAAAGTTCCTCGAATTTAGGTGCCCATGCCTCAACAATATGAGTAGGGCAACTTTGTGAATTTGGGTCATCATTTGTTGACTCATATGAGATTGATTCCATTAGATATGATTGCGCAGATGGTTTAGAAAAGGTATTATTCACATGTTCGTGAACCAATAACTCAATGGAATTTAATTCTCTCACTTCTTGGTCCTCATGTTCCCAAAAGTTAATTTCATGACTCCATTCCGGCAATGGTCGACCAAGAATAATGGGAATTTGGCTTTTAACACTGGCTCCAAGATCTAACAATGCTTGTTCTATTTTGAAATTTTCAATGACACATGACACAGTTGGACATCCAGGATCCTTGTATTTTGGAGGGGTGTTGTGTTGAAACAAGGCATTGGCTTGTTCTGTCAGGAAGACCCTCTTTTGGACATTTTGGCTTTTCTTGACCATGCACAAGTCTTTCAGAAACTTGGCATAAGACGGAACTTGTTTGATTGTATCCAAAAGTGGGATGTTGAAATTTACTTACTTGAAAAGCTCATAAATCTTAGGCTGATTGCTCACTTTCTGGACTGTTTTGAGTCTATGAGGGAAAGGATCTGGAATAGGCATGAAGGGTCTTTTTCCTTTGAAGGTTTCAGCTCTTGTTCAATTACTGGCTCAGGTTCTTTTTTAATTCCAAATTCAGGCTCAACTGGTTCAGGCTCAAATGGTCAAGTGACTAGGATTGACTCAGGCTTTGGCCTTGGAATCAACATGTTTCTGATGGTTTTGTCAATCATTTTGCCACTTCTCAATGTAGTTACATCTTGTGCTTGGTCTTCTGAGTGTTCCATGATCGATGGATTTCCCACATAGAATTGGCCTTGTGGTAGTTTTAGTTGAGCAGAAAACTTGCCCTTCTCATGTGTGCTCATGGATTTGGTCAACTTTTGAATGTGGCTTTTGATGTCTTCAAAAGACTAGGTGGTCTGTTCTTTGAAATTGGTGAAAGCCTATGTGGAATGAGAGCCAACTTCATTTGAGTTCATTTCAGTTTGCATGAACTGATTCAGTGTATCCTCAAGGCTCCTTTAGTGTGGTGGTTGGTATGGTTGGTCCATGGAAGTTGGTTGTGTATTTCTCTAATTGAAGTTTGGATGGTTCTGCCACCCCGAATTGTATGTTTCAGAGTATGGGTTGGAGTAAGACTTGTTGAAGTTGACCATTGTATTTGTTTGTTCCAACAAAACCTCTTTGAATGCTGGAATGGTAGGATACTGCTCAATAGGGTGTCCTGTCAATGCACAGATCTCACACACTTGTTCTGTGGGAGGGCCAACATCAACTTGATGAATTTTTTTCATCTCTAAAGCTTCAAGCTTTCAAGACAAAGTAAACATTTTTGTTCTCAAGTCATCATCCTCTCTCAAGACATACTTTCTCCCTTGGGAAGTAGATGGTCTGACTTCAACAGCGGTAAGAGAGGCTGAGTCCCACATCTAAGAACTATCAGATATGGTGTCAAAGAAATTGAATGCCTCCTCCGGATTTTTACCCATAAACTCTCTTTGGGTTATCATTTCGACAAACTGACGCAGTCTAGTGGGCAAGGAGTCATAGAAAATCCTAACAGAGTCCAATTCTCAAAAGCATAGTGTGGGCTGGCTTGCAGTAGATCTTCGAATCTCTCCTAACTTTGGCAAAATATTTCCTCTTCTTTTATCGAAAAATTCATGATTTCCCTTTTGAGTGTGTTGGTCCGATGTAAGGGAATTTTTTTTTTGAAAAATTCATTTTGGAAGGTCTTCCAATTAGGCATGGAAAGAGCTTTTAAAGAATTTAGCCATTTTCAGCTTTATCCCCTAGAATGAAAGGAAAAAGTTTCACCTTGGCTAGTTCCAACATGACTTGAAATGTTCCACACACTTTCTCAAAATCTTTGATATGCAGGTAGGGATTTTCGATATCCTTGAATGCTATCCCTTGCTTTCCCTTAACCCCTAAGTGCTATCCCTCAAGATATGTATGAAATGTGTGCAAGAAGGGGAGGGTCACTCTCCTTTGAGATAGTGTCAAAAGAAAGGGCAAGAGGAAAGAAAAGTGGGATGATGTAAATATGATGTGTGTATGCAAAAAAATGCTCCCCAATCGCAAGAAGACTTTCGTGGGTCATGTTTTACTTGGTGGTATTCTAAGGTCGTTTTCACGAGGAAGAAAGTAAACCAAAGTGAAAGTGATTGTGAATCAAAGAAAGTGTAAAAATCTTTGTGGTTGAAAGTTGTTTGGTGGAGTGTGTTTTGGTGAAAATGCAATGAGAAACAAATGTTGGCAAATCCAAGAGGTACTCCAATAGGAATACCTTTTCAACTCCAATCCCTCCTCCAATAGAGCATGAATGAACGATTGATTCGGGAGAAGCTAGGGACAAGATTGGTGAGTGTCTAAGCAAAAATCGTGGCTAGGCCTACGGGATATCAAAGGCTCACCAATTTATTCATTCTCAACCCCGTCAAATCGAACCATTGAACTCATAAGGGAGGAAGGAGAATGAGTTAAAATTGTATTCCCAGGTGGAGGTTTCCCTTGGTTTTGCTAACTAAAAGATTTAGCTACTCATGCTTGAAATGGAAATGACAATAGAATGATGAAGCATTGCAAATATATGAAGTTCTAAAGCTACTGAGTACAAGAAATCATAAGCTAAAAGTGAAGGAATTTAATACCCATTTTAAGCTAAGAAAATGAAAGACTTTGATGCATTAATAATAGAAACTTAAAGAGAGCGTTAAACTAGCAATGACTTGAATGAGAATAACATTAATGACATTAAAATAGAGTTCTCAGCTTCCTTATAGAAGATTACAAGACAATGTAGCAAAGGAAATGCAAAAATTTGAACTTTCTATCACTTGGCACTATTTATCTTCTTCCCCAGTACTTCTCTCTCTAAATCTATCTCTATCTTCCCATGAATGCCCCCTCCTCCTCTCAAAAAATGTGTATGTGAGATGCCCCCCTCTAGCTTGATCTGATTCCCAACATTTGTCCTTAAAAATTGGTGGGCTAGTGTAGGTGGTGCAGGTGATGTTTCCTCGCCCAACTGCTTCTCTCTCCTCTCTCCTCATTGATGGCCAATGCTCCAAAAGTCCAAGAGAAGGGGCATGAGGTGATGTTTTGTGTGCTGGACGTATCATTGATAAATACTCAATTAATACAACATTCCCCATTTAATCTCCAAAATCAATTAAAACGAGATGATAAACACATCAAAATATATGAATTTTTGTGCAAATCAGTATCCACAAAAATAGGTAACAACTTTATGTGAAAATAGGTAACAACTACGCAGTCCCCAACTTTACAGTTAAGGGGAGCATTTTTAGGAAATACAAAGCCAGAGGGGACACTATTTCTTGTGAAATTTAAGTAATCCCTCAAGGTCGAATGCTAGGCACTTCCCCCTCCTCTATAGGAACTTTTCCGTTTCTATCATTATTTTTTATATTACTCTCACAAGAGTATGCTACTGATCTAGGTGAATTTGGTTCAAGTTGATTCACAGACCCAAAAGATTTTTCAGACAAATTTTGAAAGTGAGGAGCGTTCTCAGTCAGAAAAATAAACAAAAATAAAATAAAACAAAAATATTCACAATAAATTAATGAATATACACAAAGAGGAAAGGTATTTTTACCTTTTATCTTAAAATACATTTGATAGTTCCTTGGTAACGACACCAAAAACATGACTTGATCCGAAGTGTGTACACCAAAGTGCAGGCAGCCAAGCTGTAGTAATAATCGATTTGAGTCCGGAGTCAAATCCATAGAGAAATGTTGTTGATATTTCAAAGTAAGCAGTAGCAAAGACTGAATGATTGTGATCCTTGTGATTTGAAGTTTGTGTGATGGATGGGGATATCCTGAACGGAATAAAAGATTCTTTCCAGGAGAGTTTTTTGGAAAAAATATAAGATAAGTTCAAATTAAAAAGAAAGTCACTCTTTAGTTCGAGGATCTGGACATGTAGTTAATCATTCGGTTTATTATATTTATGCTTAATAACTCAATTATCTCCCGTGTCAATGGCAAGTTACTCAGAAGATAAAGATGGACTGTGAGAATTAAGCATATGATTCCAATGTCTTTATAGAAGTTTACAAGAATTGTCTATGTCGAAACTCAACCCGTCTACAAACAAGCAAATGTTTCTACAAGGCATTCAATCATGGCATTAATATTTCATTCTTTAAATGAAGTACGGTAAAGGGGATGATTGAAGGGTACTTGCGCTGAAACGAAAGATAATTCTATGTACGAGTCATCTGTGTCATAGAAATAACCACGATTATACAAAGTACCTAAGCTTTGCTAGATGCAATCAATCATCTAATAAGCAAGGGGATATAAACATTAAGCATTAGAAAAAAACACAAATATAACTTTCAGATAATTTATACATGTCCGTCACTTCTTACTAAAGAGTGAATGAGAAACTACTCACTCTTCATGGCTTTAGTAAAACTAGAAAAGTGAGTGATTCTCATCCCTCCAAGTAAAGAACTTTCAAATTAAAAGAACAACAAACAAGGAGCCAATCTTCAACGAAGAAAATGTGAATCACGTTTCACCCTTCACGGCTTTGGCAATGCTCTCAAAAAGTGGAAGAGTTTCACTCCTCTAAGAAAGAAGGAAGCTCAAGCTATGGAAGTGAAAGACATAAACAATAAAAGTAGAAGAAAGCTAGTCACTTTTGGAGGGTTTCCGCCACAACCAAAAGATGGGCTATCCCTCTTGATATATAAAATCAACTACTACTACAAGGGGAGTCTAAGCCTCCAACATGGTTGCTACAACAAGTAAATAACAGATTAACTAAAAAACTACAAGGGGAGTCAAAGCCTCCATCATGGTTGTTATAGCATGTATGAAAAGACTACAAGTAAATAGAGAAACTAAAACTCTTAATACAAGCAAATTAATCTAGCTAAATGAGTGGGAGTCTAAGCCTCCTTTCAAACTCTAGTTCCTGAATGTCACAAGAGAAAAGAACTACCAGTTTTTTTAGAGAAAAAGCTCCCCTTTACAAGCTCCTAGCATGGGAGTATTTATATGCAAAAGGGGGGGAAGATAAAAGAAGGTGACTAGTATTTGTCGCCCAAGTTCACCAACTACTCCGCTGACAGTCTGTGGGGGATGTTTGAATGTTGTTTTTTCCAGTATGGACGTTCGAATGTTGTTTGGCATTCGAATGCCAGATGGGGTTTGACCGTATCACTCAAGTGGCATGTGGTCCTCTGTGGAAACCTCTTTCCACACTCCATGCAGAGCTTCACGTTTTGCACTCATTACCCAGGTCTTCAGTGGACGTTCGAACATGGTTAGTCATTTGAATGTGGTAATCAAGTGCACTAGTGGACATTCAAACGTTAGTTGGCATTCAAACGTAGTACTCAAGTTTCTCAAGGTCTTTGTTCTTGTCTGCAACACACTCTGTCTTAACAGTCTGGTTTTAGCCTAGTTCAGTTTGAGGTTTGAATGTGAGTTGGAGTTCGAACGTCACTGCCCTTGTCCAAGCTTTTCCAATTTTATCCCTTATTCTACTGGTGTTGCATCCTAGTGTAATATTTGTTGACTTTGAGGCCTTGTTCACTTTAAGACCTAAAATATCATCACTTGAACTTCATTAAAGTACAATTTGTCTTAAAAATGCGTAGTAATATGCTAATTTTAAGTACTAATCAGTATGGAATCAAGCAAATTCATGGAGGCCCATTGAGCATGGTCTACTTGAGCAACAAAGAGTCATTAACATGATTCAAGTTCTAGAAGAATCCGCCTAATGCTAAGCTTAAATTGGCATGTTCAAGATTTTTTTTTTTTTGGGTTTTATTGTAAGGCTTGCTTGCCATTTATTTTTTTAGGAAAATAAGATTTTCCATGTCTATTTTAGTTGTGTGATCAGCCAATTGAACGGTTGATTATCTTTTTCTCTTTTAGGAAAGTAAGAGTTATTTTTTTACTAGAAGGTAAGAGATATTTCTTTACCAGCAAGTAAAAGATATTTCTTTACTAGGATAGCTATTTTAGGAAGTTTCCTTGTAATGGTCAGCCTTTTATGATGTGAAAACCCGCCAAGAATAACGAGAACCAACAACGAAAAGGAACCCAAGATTGTTCTACGTTCAGATTTGAATGGAAGACCTCGACCCGTTGTTTACGACAAACAAGAACCTTGGTATATAGACCTCAACCCATGGTTTGTAAAACAAGAACCTTGGTATAAAGGAAGACGCCACAAACGGTATGGAAATCTGTTTGATAAGTCGATAGTGAACGCCACGGGAAATTCCGATAAGTTCGTCTAGTTCTTCAAAGAACCAAAGAGAAATATACTCTCACAATTTGCTGAATAACAATCTGAATTTTCATTGATTTGAATGCCTATTTATAAAGGCTAGTCATTACAAGGATTAGAAAACTTCCTAAAATAGCTTATCCTATTTAAGGAATATCTCTTACTTTCCTATAAAAAATAACTCACATGCCTAAATTTAAAAGGAAAGTACTTGGCATGCAAGCCTTACAATCAAACCCTAACAAGAATGAATAGTGTGCCGTTACTGTAGCATGAACAGTACGGTGCTACAGTAACTACGAAAATCCTATTTCATAAGAAGTAAAACATGTGGACCAAGCATCCTCAAGCCCACTTATTCTAATAATAATAATCCTTTAAATAAATTGGAGGCCTTAACAACAACAGGCCAATTTAAGCTTAGCCTTAGCCTAGCCGGATTCCTCTAGAACTTGAACCATGTTGATGAATCTTTGTTGTTCAAGTGGATCGTGGTCAATGGGACTCCACGAACTTGCTTGAGTCCATGCCTCTTGAATTAGACCATTGAGTAGCTCCTTAAACTTCCTTGCTCGTGCTCTCGTAACTGGCCCAATTGGAACTTGAACTAGGTCCCTTGAAGTTGTGCCATGATTTGCATCATTCCTCTCCTCTTGAAAAGGATTTGCCCTCAAATCATCACCTACATCAAAAGGACTCAAATCAGTAACATTAAAAGTAGCAATTACATTGTACTCACCAGGTAAATCTAGCTTGTAGGTGTTGTAATTGATGCGCTCTAGGACTTGGAAAGGACCATCTCCCCTTGGAAGCAATTTGGAACGTCTTTGCGCCGGAAATCTCTCTTTTCTCATATGCAGCCAAACCCAATCTCCGGGTTCAAAAATCATCTTGTGACGCCCCTTGTTGGCTTGTTTTGCATACTGCTCCGTTATTCGCTCAATGTTGAATCTTGTTTTCTCATGAATCTGCTTGACAAAATCAGCTGTCTTCTTGCCATCTAAGTTAACATGCTCAGTCAGAGGTAAAGGAGATAAATCCAATGGAGTTAAAGGATTAAATCCATACACAATTTCAAATGGCGAAAATTTAGTAGCAGAATGAACTGATCTGTTATAAGCAAACTCAACATGCGGTAAACATTCTTCCCATGTCTTGATGTTCTTTTTAATGATAGCCCACAATAAAGTAGACAAAGTCCTATTTACTACTTCAGTTTGACCATCAGTTTGTAGGTGAC
Organism: Ilex asprella; assembly: GCA_023539305.1. Lineage (NCBI taxonomy): Eukaryota > Viridiplantae > Streptophyta > Magnoliopsida > Aquifoliales > Aquifoliaceae > Ilex > Ilex asprella. The sequence goes on from CM042196.1 coordinate 831,372, forward strand.
AAGTTGTAGAAAACAATAGCTTAGTACCTAGCTTATACCCCAAAGTCTTCCAAAAATAGCTCAAGAACTTAGCATCTCTATCAGAAACAATCGTTCTAGGCATGCCATGTAATCTCACAATCTCTCTAAAGAACAAGTCAGCAACATGCGAGGCATCATCCATTTTGTGACATGGAATAAAGTGTGCCATATTAGAAAATCTATCTACAACCACAAAAATTGAATCTCTCCCACGCTTAGTCTTAGGCAATCCTAACACAAAGTCCATTGAAATGTCAATCCATGGCTCACTAGGAATTGGTAAAGGAGTATACAAACCATTGGACTGCACTCTGGATTTAGCTTGCCTACATGTGACACATCTACCACAAATTCTTTCAACATCTCTTTTCATGTGAGGCCAACAGAAGTGTTCCTGCAAAATAGCCAAAGTTTTTGCAACTCCAAAGTGTCCCATTAATCCCCCTCCATGAGATTCTTGCACTAACAACTCTCTCAAGGAACAATTAGGCA